>JAPEHP010000020.1:1814354-1859354 GCA_026437355.1 Eucyclogobius newberryi | reverse complement strand
GGGGGCGATGATGGGACAGTAGGGGGCTATGATGGGACAGCAGAGGGCGATGATGGGACAGCAGGGGGCGATGATGGGACAGCAGGGGGCGATGATGGGACAGCAGGGGGCGATGACGGGACAGCAGAGGGCGATGATGGGACAGCAGGGGGCGATGATGGGACAGCAGGGGGCGATGATGGGACAGCAGAGGGCTATGATGGGACAGCAGGGGGCGATGACGGGACAGCAGGGGGCGATGACGGGACAGCAGGGGGCGATGACGGGACAGCAGGGGGCGATGACGGGACAGCAGGGGGCGATGATGGGACAGCAGAGGGCGATGATGGGACAGCAGGGGGCGATGATGGGACAGCAGAGGGCGATGATGGGACAGCAGAGGGCGATGATGGGACAGCAGGGGGCTATGATGGGACAGCAGAGGGCGATGATGGGACAGCAGGGGGCGATGATGGGACAGCAGGGGGCGATGATGGGACAGTAGGGGGCTATGATGGGACAGCAGAGGGCGATGATGGGACAGCAGGGGGCGATGATGGGACAGCAGGGGGCGATGATGGGACAGCAGGGGGCGATGACGGGACAGCAGAGGGCGATGATGGGACAGCAGGGGGCGATGATGGGACAGCAGGGGGCGATGATGGGACAGCAGAGGGCGATGATGGGACAGCAGGGGGCGATGATGGGACAGCAGGGGGCGATGATGGGACAGCAGGGGGCGATGATGGGACAGCAGAGGGCGATGATGGGACAGCAGGGGGCGATGATGGGACAGCAGAGGGCGATGATGGGACAGCAGGGGGCGATGACGGGACAGCAGGGGGCGATGATGGGACAGCAGGGGGCGATGATGGGACAGCAGGGGGCGATGATGGGACAGCAGAGGGCGATGATGGGACAGCAGGGGGCGATGACGGGACAGCAGAGGGCGATGACGGGACAGCAGGGGGCGATGATGGGACAGCAGAGGGCGATGATGGGACAGCAGGGGGCGATGACGGGACAGCAGGGGGCGATGACGGGACAGCAGGGGGCGATGATGGGACAAAGACTTGAGTCAGGTTCAAATGTGCCTGAGTTCTGCTTTAAGCCCTTTTTAACACTTCTCTGTTGCATTGACATAATCGTCTAAATCAACATCCGATACGCTTCATTCAATAAAAAAGACTTGTGTTTTCCCCTCAGACCTCCTCGAGGTCCTTCTAAACCCAGCCAAGTCCAGACCTTGGACCAGCTCTGGTCCTGGTTTAGACCTGGTTTAGACCTGGTTTATCTCTTCTTATTTACAGCAGAACAGTCTGCGTTTGATTGTTCTAGTTTGTCTTTGTTTTTCTCTGGTGTTTCCTCAGATTATATAACCTCCTCTTCCTCCTCCTCCTCCTCCTCCTCCGGCTCTGCAGGCTCCAAATTTAACTCACCTCCCACTGTAAACCAGGTCTAAACCAGGACTAAACCTGGTTTGGACCTGGTTTAGACCTGGTTTCGTCCTGGTTTAGACTTGGTTTAGACTTGGTTTGGACCTGGTTTGGACCTGATTTCGTCCTGGTTTAGACTTGGTTTAGACTTGGTTTGGACCTGGTTTGGACCTAATTTAGATCTGGTTTAGACCTGGTTTAGACCTGGTTTAGACCTGGTTTAGATCTGGTTTAGTCCTGGTTTAGACCTGGTTTAGACCTGGTGTAGTCCTGCATTAGACCAGGTGTAGTCCTGGTTTAGACCTGGTTTAGACCTGGTTTAGACCTGGTTTAGACCTGGTTTAGTCCTGGTTTAGACCTGGTTTAGACCTGGTTTAGACCTGGTGTTGTCCTGCATTAGACCAGGTGTAGTCCTGGTTTAGACCTGGTTTAGTCCTGGTTTAGTCCTGGTTTAGTCCTGGTTTAGTCCTGGTTTAGACCTGGTTTAGACCTGGTTCAGACCTGGTTCAGACCTGGTTTAGTTCTGGTTTAGTCCTGGTTTAGACCTGGTTTAGTCCTAGTTTAGATCTAGTTTAGACCTGGTTTAGACCTGGTTTAGACCTGGTTTAGTCCTGGTTTAGACCTGGTTTAGACCTAGTTTAGATCTAGTTTGGACCTAGTTTAGACCTAGTTTAGTCCTGGTTTAGACCTGGTTTAGACCTGGTTTAGTCCTGGTTTAGTCCTGGTTTAGACCTGGTTTAGACCTGGTTTAGACCTGGTTTAGACCTGGTTTAGTCCTGGTTTAGTCCTGGTTTAGACCTGGTTTAGTCCTGGTTTAGTCCTGGTTTAGTCCTGGTTTAGACCTGGTTTAGACCTGGTTTAGTCCTGGTTTAGTCCTGGTTTAGTCCTGTTTAGTCCTGGTTTAGTCCTGGCTTAGACCTGGTTCAGACCTGGTTTAGTCCTGGTTTAGACCTAGTTTAGATCTAGTTTAGACCTGGTTTAGACCTAGTTTAGATCTAGTTTGGACCTAGTTTAGTCCTGGTTTAGACCTGGTTTAGTCCTGGTTTAGTCCTGGTTTAGACCTGGTTTAGTCCTGGTTTAGACCTGCTTTAGTCCTGGTTTAGACCTGGTTTAGACCTGGTTTAGACCTGGTTTAGTCCTGGTTTAGTCCTGTTTAGTCCTGGTTTAGACCTGGTTTAGACCTGGTTTAGTCCTGGTTTAGTCCTGGTTTAGTCCTGGTTTAGTCCTGGTTTAGACCTGGTTTAGTCCTGGTTTAGACCTGGTTTAGTCCTGGTTTAGTCCTGGTTTAGACCTGGTTTAGACCTGGTTTAGACCTGGTTTAGACCTGGTTTAGTCCTGGTTAGTCCTGGTTTAGACCTGGTTTAGTCCTGGTTTAGACCTGGTTTAGACCTGGTTTAGACCTGGTTTAGTCCTGGTTTAGACCTGGTTTAGACCTGGTTTAGACCTGGTTTAATCCTGGTTTAGACCTGGTTTAGTCCTGGTTTAGACCTGGTTTAGACCTGGTTTAGACCTGGTTTAGACCTGGTTTAATCCTGGTTTAGACCTGGTTTAGACCTGGTTAAGTCCTGGTTAAGTCCTGGTTTAGACCTGGTTTAGACCTGGTTTAGACCTGGTTTAGACCTGGTTTAGTCCTGGTTTAGACCTGGTTTAGTCCTGGTTTAGACCTGGTTTAGACCTGGTTTAGACCTGGTTTAGACCTGGTTTAGACCTGGTTTAGTCCTGGTTTAGACCTGGTTTAGACCTGGTTTAGTCCTGGTTTAGACCTGGTTTAGACCTGGTTTAGACCTGGTTTAGTCCTGGTTTAGACCTGGTTTAGACCTGGTTTAGTCCTGGTTTAGACCTGGTTTAGACCTGGTTTAGACCTGGTTTAGTCCTGGTTTGGACCTGGTTTGGACCTGGTTTAGTCCTGGTTTAGACCTGGTTTAGACCTGGTTCAGACCTGGTTTAGACCTGGTTTAGACCTGGTTTAGTCCTGGTTTAGACCTGGTTTAGTCCTGGTTTAGACCTGGTTTAGTCCTTGTTTAGTCCTTGTTTAGACCTGGTTTAGACCTGGTTTAGTCCTGGTTTAGACCTGGTTTAGACCTGGTTTAGTCCTGGTTTAGACCTGGTTTAGACCTGGTTTAGTCCTGGTTTAGACCTGGTTTAGACCTGGTTTAGTCCTGGTTTAGACCTGGTTTAGACCTGGTTTAGACCTGGTTTAGACCTGGTTTAGACCTGGTTTAGTCCTGGTTTAGACCTGGTTTAGACCTGGTTTAGACCTGGTTTAGTCCTGGTTTAGACCTGGTTTAGACCTGGTTTAGACCTGGTTTAATCCTGGTTTAGACCTGGTTTAGTCCTGGTTTAGACCTGGTTTAGACCTGGTTTAGTCCTGGTTTAGACCTGGTTTAGACCTGGTTTAGTCCTGGTTTAGACCTGGTTTAGACCTGGTTTAGACCTGGTTTAGTCCTGGTTTAGACCTGGTTTAGTCCTGGTTTAGACCTGGTTTAGACCTGGTTTAGACCTGGTTTAGTCCTGGTTTAGACCTGGTTTAGACCTGGTTTAGTCCTGGTTTAGACCTGGTTTAGACCTGGTTTAGACCTGGTTTAGTCCTGGTTTAGACCTGGTTTAGACCTGGTTTAGACCTGGTTTAGTCCTGGTTTAGTCCTGGTTTAGACCTGGTTTAGACCTGGTTTAGTCCTGGTTTAGACCTGGTTTAGTCCTGGTTTAGACCTGGTTTAGACCTGGTTTAGTCCTGGTTTAGACCTGGTTTAGTCCTGGTTTAGTCCTGGTTTAGACCTGGTTTAGACCTGGTTTAGTCCTGGTTTAGACCTGGTTTAGTCCTGGTTTAGACCTGGTTTAGACCTGGTTTAGTCCTGGTTTAGACCTGGTTTAGTCCTGGTTTAGACCTGGTTTAGACCTGGTTTAGTCCTTGTTTAGACCTGGTTCAGATCTCGAGTGCTTGAATTCAGTGCGTTTGACCTTTGTGTGACCTTTAGGAACAGGAAGAGGATGTGACCTTCAGAATCCAATCTCTTCCTCAGATTTTCATGTTGTTTTGTTTGTTTGACTTTTATTGGACAGAATCTGATATTTAATGATATTAAAAGTTGGGCTGAATTGAAGTGAATCCGAAGAAACAATATTTTAAGATTTAATACTTGTTTATCTCGTTTACTCGAGCTGCTAAACTATTCCCTTTTGAACATTGAGCCTTTTTAAACTAATAAAGGTGTAAATCTGTGACTGAAGCTTCTGGAGAGAATGTAATAAAGTGAATTATTGATGATTTAATAAAATAAAAGCTCTTTTTGTTGGTCCATGAGAGACTATAGTTTAGTTTAGTTTAGTTTAGACTCTTTCTTTACCATTGAGGGACATTTAAAGTGTTAATCATGTTTTAACACAACTTCATAACTTTGTAATTCAATTAAACTAAACTGATATTTCACTTTAATCACTAATATTATGGCAACGTAACACATAACCTGAAACCATCAAATAATAACCTGAAACCATCAAGTAACCTGAAACTGTCAGAAAATAACCTGAAACTATCACAAAATAACCTGAAACTGACAAATAATAACCTGAAACTATCACAAAATAACCTGAAACTGTCACAAAATAACCTGAAACCGTCACAAAATAACCTGAAACTGTCAAAATAATAACCTGAAACCATCAAATAACCTGAAACCATCAAATAACCTGAAACTATAATATAATAACCTGAAACCATCAAAAAAATAACCTGAAACTATCAAATAGCCTGAAACTATCAAAAAATAACCTGAAACCATCCAATAATAACCTGAAACCATCAGAAAATAACCAGAAACCATCAAATAACCTGAAACTATGAAATGATAACCTGAAACCATCAAATAACCTGAAACCATCAAATAATAACCTGAAACCATCAAGTAACCTGAAACTGTCAGAAAATAACCTGAAACTATCACAAAATAACCTGAAACTGACAAATAATAACCTGAAACTATCACAAAATAACCTGAAACTGTCAAATAATAACCTGAAACTATCACAAAATAACCTGAAACTGTTAGAAAATAACCTAACACCGTCAGAAAATAACCTGAAACTGTCAAAAAATAACCTGCAACTGTCACAAAATAACCTGAAACCATCAGAAAATAACCTGAAACTGTCAAATAATAACCTGAAACTATCACAAAATAACCTGAAACTGTCAAATAATAACCTGAAACTATCACAAAAGAACCTGAAACCGTCAGAAAATAACCTGAAACTGTCAAATAATAACCTGAAACTATCACAAAATAACCTGAAACTGTCACAAAATAACCTGAAACCGTCACAAAATAACCTGAAACTGTCAAAATAATAACCTGAAACCATCAAATAACCTGAAACCATCAAATAACCTGAAACTATAATATAATAACCTGAAACCATCAAAAAAAAAACCTGAAACTATCAAATAGCCTGAAACTATCAAAAAATAACCTGAAACCATCCAATAATAACCTGAAACCATCAGAAAATAACCAGAAACCATCAAATAACCTGAAACTATGAAATGATAACCTGAAACCATCAAATAACCTGAAACCATCAAATAATAACCTGAAACGATCAAACAAAAAACTGAAACTATCACAAAATAACCTGAAACCATCAAATAACCTGAAACTATAATATAATAACCTGAAACCATCAAATAACCTGAAACCATCAAAAAATAACCTGAAACTATCAAATAACCTGAAACCATCAAAAAAATACCTGAAACCATCAAATAACCTGAAACTATAAAACAATAACCTGAAACCATCAAATAACCTGAAACCATCAAATAATAACCTGAAACCATCAACAAATAACCTGAAACTATCAAATAACCTGAAACTATCAAATAATAACCTGAAACCATCAAATAACCTGAAACCATCAAAAAATAACCTGAAACTATCAAATAATAACCTGAAACCATCAAATTACCACAAACTATCAAATAACCTGAAACTATCAAATAATAACCTGAAACCATCAAATAGCCTGAAACCATCAAAAAAGGACCTGAAACCATCAAATAACCTGAAACCATCAAATAATAACCTGAAACCATCAAAAAATAACCTGAAACTATCAAATAAATAACCTGAAACTATCAAATAATAACCTGAAACTATCAGAAAATAACCTGAAACCATCAAATAACCTGAAACCATCAAAAAATAACCTGAAACTATCAAATAGCCTGAAACTATCAAAAAATAACCTGAAACCATCAAATAATAACCTGAAACTATCAGAAAATAACCTGAAACCATCAGAAAATAACCTGAAACCATCAAATAACATGAAACTATAAAATAATAACCTGAAACCATCAACTTACCTGAAACCATCAAATAACCTGAAACTATCAGAAAATAACCTGAAACCATCAAATAACATGAAACTATAAAATAATAACATGAAACCATCAAAAAATGACCTGAAACCATCAAATAACTTGAAACCATCAAATAATAACTTGAAACTATCAAAAAATAACCTGAAACCATCAAATAATAACCTGAAACTATCAGAAAATAACCTGAAACCATCAGAAAATAACCTGAAACCATCAAATAACATGAAACTATAAAATAATAACCTGAAACCATCAACTTACCTGAAACCATCAAATAACCTGAAACTATCAGAAAATAACCTGAAACCATCAAATAACATGAAACTATAAAATAATAACATGAAACCATCAAAAAATGACCTGAAACCATCAAATAACTTGAAACCATCAAATAATAACCTGAAACTATCAAATAATAACCTGAAACTATCAGAAAATAACCTGAAACCATCAAATAACCTGAAACCATCAAAAAATAACCTGAAACCATCAAAAAATAACCTGAAACTATCAAATAGCCTGAAACTATCAAAAAATAACCTGAAACCATCAAATAACATGAAACTATAAAATAATAACCTGAAACCATCAAATAACCTGAAACCATCAAATAATAACCTGAAACTATCAGAAAATAACCTGAAACCATCAAATAACATGAAACTATAAAATAATAACATGAAACCATCAAAAAATGACCTGAAGCCATCAAATAACCTGAAACCATCAAATAACCTGAAACTATCAAATAATAACCTGAAACTATCAGAAAATAACCTGAAACCATCAAATAACCTGAAACCATCAAAAATAACCTGAAACCATCAAAAAATAACCTGAAACTATCAAATAACCTGAAACTATAAAATAATAACCTGAAACCATCAAATAACCTGAAACCATCAAATAATAACCTGAAACTATCAAAAAATAACCTGAAACTATCAAATAACCTGAAATTATAAAATAATAACCTGAAACCATCAAATCATAACCTGAAACCATCAAAAAATAACCTGAAACTATCAAATAACCTGACACTATCAAAAAATAACCTGAAACTATCAAAAAATAACCTGAAACCATCAAAAAATGACCTGAAACTATCAAATAACCTGAAACCATCAAAAAAATACCTGAAACCATCAAATAACCTGAAACTATCAAATAATAACCTGAAACCATCAAAGAATAACCTGAAACTATCAAATAACCTGAAACTATCAAATAATAACCTGAAACCATCAAAGAATAACCTGAAACTATCAAATAACCTGAAACTATCAAATAATAACCTGAAACCATCAAATAACTTGAAACCATCAAAAAATATCCTGAAACTATCAAATAACCTGAAACTATCAAAAAATAACCTGAAACCATCAAAAAATAACCTGAAACTATCACAAAATCATGGCAGTTTCAGGTCTTTTACAGGAGGAATAATAATGACTTATGACACAAACTAGATCAACCTTTGTGTGACGTTTGTCTCAGATAAACTACAATAATACAGTTTATGAGGGTGTTTTGGTCTAAATGTGAGCGAGGTGAAAGCTCATTGTGGAACATTTACAAACTGTTGTGTGACATTTGACTGTAAATAACGTGATAGTGGCTGAAATCACCTCATGTTCGTTCTAATGATCATAATGTGTGTTACAGAATGTGTGAATAGTTTCATAATAACCCGGTGTTGTTAGCATTGGGCTAACATGTGGCAGGAATCAGAGTCATCAAACTCGGGCTCTAAAACATCTTCAAACACTGGGACAGGCTGTCGGAAACCCCCCCTCTTCTCACACAGCAATTATAATATTCAAAAACACATATTTCTGAAAATAATGCAGTTTATTGAAAAATGAACAAGGTGAACTCACCTTGTGTCACTTCTGGTTCCACTTGGGCCACAGGCGCTTCTAGATTTGCCTTGCATGTTTGGCGATAATAGCAGCTTGGTCAATTCACATAAATACATCTTATTACACGCAATCTTGTTAATTGTAAGCTTATATTATTAAAATTGTGAATAGATTAATATTGAGTGAATGATTTGTGTTTCACGTCGCGTTTTTCGATCAGGCGCTGCTCGGACGCGCATTTTGAAGGCACCGGTCTTCATTAGCATTGACACCGTTAGCAGCAGTTAGCATCACGATGGCAGCTCCGGCGCGTTCTCAAGCCATATCTTTGTACAAAATGCTTCTTCGGGAGAGCGGAAAGTTCCCTTCGTACAACTACAGGTCAGAGCCGCCACGCACAGGCCGCACGCGATGGTTATGACCTTTAATTTGGCGTTTTAGGAAAGAATGTGAGCTAAAGATGCTGAAGTGCGCGGTGTGTTTACATGGAGACGAGGACGGGGCGCGTGGGGGGGAAAAGGGACTAAAAACAGACAAACGGTTTGAAGGATCGGCTCAAAATGAACCGCAGAGGTCGGATTCATGTCGAGGCACCTGAGTCTAAAGTGTCGGGGTGAGTTAGAGTGTGTAAGTTAGAGTTTGGTGCAGTTTAGTAGAGAAGATGCGTCACGTCCGGTCAGTGCAGAGGACGTCATTACAGCACAATTACACTTTATTGATGAATGAAGGTTATTGCAGTGTATCTCTGTTTTTAAGTGTTTTTTGGTCCTTACTTTACTTTACTTTACTTTACTTTACTTTACTTTACTTTACTTTACTTTACTTTACTTTACTAATGCAGTCTTTGGATAATGTTGAGTATTTTCCCTTGTGATATTTGTGTGTTTTAGCCCTGGATCTTTAACTATGGAACTGTCTTTAAGGAGGCTTTGTAGAACTAATATTAAATCAAATACAGGAGCGTGCACTTTTAAATAAACCGTTAGCGGAAAAGTCGCTGACGTTAGCCGTGATTATGAATAAAACACTCCCAAGTAAACCGTTAGCAGTAAATTGTTATTATTATTATGATGAATAAAGCACTCTGCATGTTCTTCATGATCACAGTGGTTTGAGGGCCGCTGCGCGCTCTCTGCTGGTGCCATTGTATATTACAAGTGGAAAATGAGGGAACTGAAAAGCGTCAGTTAACAGTTTATGATGGGGTAGTTAGTTAACCTAAACCAGGACTGAACCAGAACCAGGACTGAACCAGAGCCAGGACTAAACCAGAGCCAGGACTGAACCAGAGCCAGGACTGAACCAGAGCCAGGACTAAACCAGAGCCAGGACTAAACCAGAACCAGGACTGAACCAGAGCCAGGACTGAACCAGAGCCAGGACTGAACCAGAGCCAGGACTAAACCAGGACTAAACCAGGACTAAACCAGGACTGAACCAGAGCCAGGACTGAACCAGAGCCAGGACTGAACCAGAGCCAGGACTGAACCAGAGCCAGGACTGAACCAGAGCCAGGACTGAACCAAACCAGAACCAAACCAGAGCCAGGACTGAACCAGAGCCAGGACTGAACCAGAGCCAGGACTAAACCAGGACTAAACCAGGTCTAAACCAGGACTAAACCAGAACCAAACCAGGACTGAACCAGAGCCAGGACTGAACCAGAGCCAGGACTGAACCAGAGCCAGGACTGAACCAGAGCCAGGACTGAACCAGAGCCAGGACTGAACCAGAGCCAGGACTAAACCAGAGCCAGGACTAAACCAGAGCCAGGACTGAACCAGGACTAAACCAGAACCAAACCAGGACTGAACCAAACCAGAACCAAACCAGAGCCAGGACTGAACCAGAGCCAGGACTGAACCAGAGCCAGGACTGAACCAGAGCCAGGACTGAACCAAACCAGAACCAAACCAGAGCCAGGACTGAACCAGGACTAAACCAGGACTAAACCAGGACTAAACCAGAACCAAACCAGAGCCAGGACTGAACCAGAGCCAGGACTAAACCAGGACTAAACCAGGACTAAACCAGGACTAAACCAGGACTAAACCAGGACTAAACCAGGACTAAACCAGGTCTAAACTTAACCCACAGCAGACAGTCTGTGTTGCACATTTCTTCCAGATAAAATAGATATAATAAATGGCCTCAGGACCGGGTTTATTCCTAAAAATACATTTATGATGTTTTAATTTAGGCTCGAAGTGTCGTTAACGCGTCGCGCTAATGAACTGATGCTAATGACGACTCTGCAAAGTCAAAAGAACGAGCCGCAAGAGTTCACCAAGTCTAGTCCAAATGTCGGGTCTAAACCAGGTCTGGACCAGGACTAAACCAGGACTAAACCAGGACTAAACCAGGACTAAACCAGGACTAAACCAGGACTAAACCAGGACTAAACCAGGACTAAACCAGGAGTAAAGTCTGATTCTAGTGAATAATAGATCTGTGGAGCGGATGTTGTTTGTTGCAGACAGAATGAGGTCACATCCCCAAAACAAGAATCGCAGAGTCCTGGTTTAGTCCTGGTTTAGTCCTGGTTTAGTCCTGGTTTAGACCTGGTTTAGACCTGGTTTAGACCTGGTTTAGTCCTGGTCCTGGTTTAGTCCTATATTATTGCTGTGATCATTTACAGAGACACAAACATGGAGGCTTGAGTCTGCGCTTCGGTCCATTTCCTCAGATTTTGTGGATGTTACACGTTCTGACCCTTTGTTGTGTTTCAGGACGTGCTGACCCTTTGTTGTGTTTGTTGTGTTTCAGGACGTGCTGACCCTTTGTTGTGTTTCAGGACGTACTGACCCTTTGTTGTGTTTCAGGACGTACTGACCCTTTGTTGTGTTTGTTGTGTTTCAGGACGTGCTGACCCTTTGTTGTGTTTCAGGACGTACTGACCCTTTGTTGTGTTTCAGGACGTGCTGACCCTTTGTTGTGTTTCAGGACGTGCTGACCCTTTGTTGTGTTTCAGGACGTGCTGACCCTTTGTTGTGTTTCAGGACGTGCTGACCCTTTGTTGTGTTTGTTGTGTTTCAGGACGTGCTGACCCTTTGTTGTGTTTCAGGACGTACTGACCCTTTGTTGTGTTTCAGGACGTGCTGACCCTTTGTTGTGTTTCAGGACGTGCTGACCCTTTGTTGTGTTTCAGGACGTGCTGACCCTTTGTTGTGTTTCAGGACGTGCTGACCCTTTGTTGTGTTTCAGGACGTGCTGACCCTTTGTTGTGTTTCAGGACGTGCTGACCCTTTGTTGTGTTTGTTGTGTTTCAGGACGTGCTGACCCTTTGTTGTGTTTCAGGACGTACTGACCCTTTGTTGTGTTTCAGGACGTGCTGACCCTTTGTTGTGTTTCAGGACGTGCTGACCCTTTGTTGTGTTTCAGGACGTGCTGACCCTTTGTTGTGTTTCAGGACGTGCTGACCCTTTGTTGTGTTTCAGGACGTGCTGACCCTTTGTTGTGTTTGTTGTGTTTCAGGACGTGCTGACCCTTTGTTGTGTTTCAGGACGTGCTGACCCTTTGTTGTGTTTCAGGACGTGCTGACCCTTTGTTGTGTTTCAGGACGTGCTGACCCTTTGTTGTGTTTCAGGACGTGCTGACCCTTTGTTGTGTTTCAGGACGTGCTGACCCTTTGTTGTGTTTCAGGACGTGCTGACCCTTTGTTGTGTTTCAGGACGTACTGACCCTTTGTTGTGTTTCAGGACGTGCTGACCCTTTGTTGTGTTTGTTGTGTTTCAGGACGTGCTGACCCTTTGTTGTGTTTCAGGACGTACGCTCTGCGGCGAGTGCGTGACGCCTTCAGGGAGAATCAGACGGTTCAGGATCCAGAGCTCATCCACAGTCTGCTGCAGGAGGGAACCAGGAACCTGCAGGTCCTCCAGAGACAGGTAGGGGGGCGCTCTCCTCTGCACATGAAGGAACCTGGTTTAGACCTGGTTTAGCCCTGGTTTAGCCCTGGTTTAGCCCTGGTTTAGCCTTGGTTTAGCCCTGGTTTAGACCTGGGTTAGTCCTGGTTTAGACCTGGTTTAGCCCTGGTTTAGTCCTGGTTTAGTCCTGGTTTAGACCTGGTTTAGCCCTGGTTTAGCCCTGGTTTAGTCCTGGTTTAGACCTGGGTTAGTCCTGGTTTAGACCTGGTTTAGCCCTGGTTTAGTCCTGGTTTAGTCCTGGTTTAGACCTGGGTTAGTCCTGGTTTAGACCTGGTTTAGTCCTGGTTTAGTCCGGGGTTAGCCCTGGTTTAATCCTGGTTTAGCCCTGGTTTAGCCCTGGTTTAGTCCTGGTTTAATCCTGGTTTAGTCCTGGTTTAGACCTGGTTTAGACCTGGTTTAGTCCTGGTTTGGTCCTGAGTTTGGTCCTGAGTTTGGACTCTGCTGAGATTTGCATGTGAACTCCTCCTCTGCGGTCTGATTGGTCCACAGAGCCCGCCACATGAAGCAGCAGCTGCCAATCAGAGCAGTGTTTAAATGTGGTCAGACAGTGCCCTCTGGTGGAGATGACCAGAACTGTCACAGATTATTGTCCTTCAGATGAAATAAATCATTCAAATGTCAAACTTTGAGTCAGAAAAGTAACGACATTTATCACTGTCATCCTTTCAGATGGAGGCGGGGCCTATAGGGCATGGTCACTGACACTGTCACACCTGATGTGACTAAAGAATGTGACTTTAGGAGGGAACCCCTGACCTCTGACCTCTGTGTTTCCTCGTGTGTTGGCAGGTCGCTGTGGGGCAGTTGTACACGTCACAGAAACTCGTCGTGGAGTGATGGACAGACAAACACGTGATGTCACACAAACGTCAGCCAATCTCAGGCCTCCTAGAGCGAGAGGGAGAGGGGAGGAGCTTCTGTCCCGGTGCATCATGGGAAATGGAGTCTGCTGCTTCAAACACAAACTGCTGCTCGTCACGTTCTGGACCAAAAGCTTTAGTTTAGAACAAGAAATATGTTTGATTCAATAAAACGTGTTATTTAACACTCGTCATCCTCTGCATCCTCTACTTCATCTGCATCCTCTACTTCATCTGCATCTTCTGCATCCTCTACTTCATCTGCATCCTCTACTTCATCTGCATCTTCTGCATCCTCTACTTCATCTGCATCCTCTACTTCATCTGCATCTTCTGCATCCTCTGCTTCATCTGCATCCTCTACTTCATCTGCATCTTCTGCATCCTCTACTTCATCTGTATCCTCTACTTCATCTGCATCTTCTGCATCCTCTACTTCATCTGCATCCTCTACTTCATCTGCATCTTCTGCATCCTCTACTTCATCTGCATCCTCTACTTCATCTGCATCTTCTGCATCCTCTACTTCATCTGCATCCTCTACTTCATCTGCATCTTCTGCATCCTCTACTTCATCTGCATCCTCTACTTCATCTGCATCTTCTGCATCCTCTACTTCATCTGCATCCTCTACTTCATCTGCATCTTCTGCATCCTCTGCTTCATCTGCATCTTCTGCATCCTCTACTTCATCTGCATCCTCTACTTCATCTGCATCCTCTGCATCCTCTACTTCATCTGCATCCTCTACTTCATCTGCATCTTCTGCATCCTCTGCTTCATCTGCATCCTCTACATCTGCATCCTCTGCATCCTCTACTTCATCTGCATCCTCTACTTCATCTGCATCCTCTACTTCATCTGCATCCTCTGCATCCTCTGCTTCATCTGCATCCTCTGCTTCATCTGCATCCTCTACTTCATCTGCATCTTCTGCATCCTCTGCTTCATCTGCATCCTCTACATCTGCATCCTCTGCATCCTCTACTTCATCTGCATCCTCTACTTCATCTGCATCCTCTGCATCCTCTACTTCATCTGCATCCTCTACTTCATCTCCATCCTCTGCATCCTCTACTTCATCTGCATCCTCTACTTCATCTGCATCCTCTGCTTCATCTGCATCCTCTACTTCATCTCCATCCTCTGCATCCTCTACTTCATCTGCATCCTCTACTTCATCTGCATCCTCTGCATCCTCTGCTTCATCTGCATCCTCTGCTTCATCTGCATCTTCTGCATCCTCTGCTTCATCTGCATCCTCTACTTCATCTCCATCCTCTGCATCCTCTTCATCTGCATCTGCTTCATCTTCATCTCGTTGGACTCAGGTTAAACGAGACCCCCAGTGTCAGTATTTACCGTATTTTCCGGAATATAAGATGCACCTTTTTTCATAGTTTTGGCCGGGGAGCGACTTACACTTGTATTTATACTTATATACTTATACTTGTACTCCGGAGCGACTTACACTTGTATTTATACTTATATACTTATACTTATACTCCGGAGCGACTTATATATGTGTTCTGTTTTTTTCTATTACGCATTTTTTGGCTGTTGCGACTTATAGTCCGGAAAATACGGTAAACTGTACTGTAGTACTTCTCTGTGTACTGTAGTACTTCTCTGTGTACTGTAGTACTTCTCTGTGTACAAAGTAACACTGTGGAACTTTCTGGAGGAGCAGCGTCTGCTCAATGAGGACAATAAAACATGCTTTTGTTTTAAATGTTCCGTGTTGTGGCTTTAATGACCACTCGACGGTCAAAACACCTGAACCTATGATAAAGGTTAGCATTAGCAATGAACGTTAGCATTAGCCGTGAAGTTGTAATAAACGTTAGCATTAGCCGTGAAGTTGTAATAAACGTTAGCATTAGCCGTGAAGTTGTAATAAACGTTAGCATTAGCCGTGAACATTAGTCCCGGGTCAGGTCCTGGTCCAGTCCCGGGTCAGGTCCTGGTCAGGTCCTGGTCTAGTCCCGGGTCAGGTCCTGGTCAGGTCCTGGTCAGGTCCTGGTCTAGTCCCGGGTCAGGTCCTGGTCCAGTCCCGGGTCAGGTCCTGGTCAGGTCCTGGTCAGGTCCTGGTCTAGTCCCGGGTCAGGTCCTGGTCCAGTCCCGGGTCAGGTCCTGGTCAGGTCCTGGTCTAGTCCCGGGTCAGGTCCTGGTCAGGTCCTGGTCTAGTCCCGGGTCAGGTCCTGGTCAGGTCCTGGTCCAGTCCCGGGTCAGGTCCTGGTCAGGTCCTGGTCTAGTCCCGGGTCAGGTCCTGGTCAGGTCCTGGTCAGGTCCTGGTCTAGTCCCGGGTCAGGTCCTGGTCCAGTCCCGGGTCAGGTCCTGGTCAGGTCCTGGTCTAGTCCCGGGTCAGGTCCTGGTCAGGTCCTTGTTTGTCGTTGGCAGTTGCGACAGATGAAAACAAACTTTAAAGTTCATTTCAAAGATTGTGAGAGACAAAGTCCAGTGTCTGTTTCTGTCTAAACCAGGACTAAACCAGGACTAAACCAGGACTAAACCAGGACTAAACCAGGACTAAACCAGGACTAAACCAGGACTAAAACAAGTCTAAACCAGGACTAAACCAGGACTAAACCAGGACTAAACCAAGTCTAAACCAGGACTAAACCAGGACTAAACCAGGACTAAACCAGGACTAAACCAGGACTAAACCAAGTCTAAACCAGGACTAAACCAGGACTAAACCAAGTCTAAACCAGGACTAAACCAGGACTAAACCAAGTCTAAACCAGGACTAAACCAGGACTAAACCAGGATTAAACCAGGACTAAACCAAGTCTAAACCAGGACTAAACCAGGACTAAACCAGGACTAAACCAGGACTAAACCAAGTCTAAACCAGGACTAAACCAGGACTAAACCAGGACTAAACCAGGACTAAACCAAGTCTAAACCAGGACTAAACCAGGTCTAAACCAAGTATAAACCAGGACTAAACCAGGACTAAACCAAGTCTAAACCAGGTCTAAACCAAGTCTAAACCAGGACTAAACCAGGACTAAACCAGGACTAAACCAGGACTAAACCAAGTCTAAACCAGGACTAAACCAGGTCTAAACCAGGACTAAACCAGGACTAAACAAGGACTAAACCAGGACTAAACCAGGACTAAACAAGGACTAAACCAGGACTAAACCAGGTCTAAACTAGGACTAAACCAGGACTAAACCAGGACTAAACCAAGTCTAAACCAGGACTAAACCAGGACTAAACCAGGATTAAACCAGGACTAAACCAGGACTAAACCAGGACTAAACCAGGACTAAACCAGGACTAAAACAAGTCTAAACCAGGACTAAACCAGGACTAAACCAGGACTAAACCAAGTCTAAACCAGGACTAAACCAGGACTAAACCAGGACTAAACCAGGACTAAACCAGGACTAAACCAAGTCTAAACCAGGACTAAACCAGGACTAAACCAAGTCTAAACCAGGACTAAACCAGGACTAAACCAGGACTAAACCAGGACTAAACCAAGTCTAAACCAGGACTAAACCAGGTCTAAACCAAGTATAAACCAGGACTAAACCAGGACTAAACCAAGTCTAAACCAGGTCTAAACCAAGTCTAAACCAGGACTAAACCAGGACTAAACCAGGACTAAACCAGGACTAAACCAAGTCTAAACCAGGACTAAACCAGGTCTGAACCAGGACTAAACCAGGACTAAACAAGGACTAAACCAGGACTAAACCAGGACTAAACAAGGACTAAACCAGGACTAAACCAGGTCTAAACTAGGACTAAACCAGGACTAAACCAGGACTAAACCAAGTCTAAACCAGGACTAAACCAGGACTAAACCAGGATTAAACCAGGACTAAACCAGGACTAAACCAGGACTAAACCAGGACTAAACCAGGACTAAACCAGGACTAAAACAAGTCTAAACCAGGACTAAACCAGGACTAAACCAGGACTAAACCAAGTCTAAACCAGGACTAAACCAGGACTAAACCAGGACTAAACCAGGACTAAACCAAGTCTAAACCAGGACTAAACCAGGACTAAACCAAGTCTAAACCAGGACTAAACCAGGACTAAACCAGGATTAAACCAGGACTAAACCAAGTCTAAACCAGGACTAAACCAAGTATAAACCAGGACTAAACCAAGTCTAAACCAGGACTAAACCAAGTCTAAACCAGGACTAAACCAGGTCTAAACCAGGACTAAACCAGGACTAAACAAGGACTAAACCAGGACTAAACCAGGACTAAAGAAGGACTAAACCAGGACTAAACCAGGTCTAAACTAGGACTAAACCAGGACTAAACCAGGACTAAACCAAGTCTAAACCAGGACTAAACCAGGACTAAACCAGGACTAAACCAGGACTAAACCAGGACTAAACCAGGACTAAAACAAGTCTAAACCAGGACTAAACCAGGACTAAACCAGGACTAAACCAAGTCTAAACCAGGACTAAACCAGGACTAAACCAGGACTAAACCAGGACTAAACCAGGACTAAACCAAGTCTAAACCAGGACTAAACCAGGACTAAACCAAGTCTAAACCAGGACTAAACCAGGACTAGACCAGGATTAAACCAGGACTAAACCAAGTCTAAACCAGGACTAAACCAGGACTAAACCAGGACTAAACCAGGACTAAACCAAGTCTAAACCAGGACTAAACCAGGACTAAACCAGGACTAAACCAGGACTAAACCAAGTCTAAACCAGGACTAAACCAGGTCTAAACCAAGTATAAACCAGGACTAAACCAGGACTAAACCAAGTCTAAACCAGGTCTAAACCAAGTCTAAACCAGGACTAAACCAGGACTAAACCAGGACTAAACCAGGACTAAACCAAGTCTAAACCAGGACTAAACCAGGTCTAAACCAGGACTAAACCAGGACTAAACAAGGACTAAACCAGGACTAAACCAGGACTAAACAAGGACTAAACCAGGACTAAACCAGGTCTAAACTAGGACTAAACCAGGACTAAACCAGGACTAAACCAGGACTAAACCAGGTCTAAACCAGGACTAAACCAGGACTAAACCAGGACTAAACCAGGACTAAACCAAGTCTAAACCAGGACTAAACCAGGACTAAACCAGGACTAAACCAGGACTAAACCAGGACTAAACCAAGTCTAAACCAGGACTAAACCAGGACTAAACCAAGTCTAAACCAGGACTAAACCAGGACTAAACCAAGTCTAAACCAGGACTAAACCAGGACTAAACCAGGATTAAACCAGGACTAAACCAAGTCTAAACCAGGACTAAACCAGGACTAAACCAGGACTAAACCAGGACTAAACCAAGTCTAAACCAGGACTAAACCAGGACTAAACCAGGACTAAACCAGGACTAAACCAAGTCTAAACCAGGACTAAACCAGGTCTAAACCAAGTATAAACCAGGACTAAACCAGGACTAAACCAAGTCTAAACCAGGTCTAAACCAAGTCTAAACCAGGACTAAACCAGGACTAAACCAGGACTAAACCAGGACTAAACCAAGTCTAAACCAGGACTAAACCAGGTCTAAACCAGGACTAAACCAGGACTAAACAAGGACTAAACCAGGACTAAACCAGGACTAAACAAGGACTAAACCAGGACTAAACCAGGTCTAAACTAGGACTAAACCAGGACTAAACCAGGACTAAACCAAGTCTAAACCAGGACTAAACCAGGACTAAACCAGGACTAAACCAGGACTAAACCAGGACTAAACCAGGACTAAACCAGGACTAAAACAAGTCTAAACCAGGACTAAACCAGGACTAAACCAGGACTAAACCAAGTCTAAACCAGGACTAAACCAGGACTAAACCAGGACTAAACCAGGACTAAACCAGGACTAAACCAAGTCTAAACCAGGACTAAACCAGGACTAAACCAAGTCTAAACCAGGACTAAACCAGGACTAAACCAGGACTAAACCAGGACTAAACCAAGTCTAAACCAGGACTAAACCAGGTCTAAACCAAGTATAAACCAGGACTAAACCAGGACTAAACCAAGTCTAAACCAGGTCTAAACCAAGTCTAAACCAGGACTAAACCAGGACTAAACCAGGACTAAACCAGGACTAAACCAAGTCTAAACCAGGACTAAACCAGGTCTAAACCAGGACTAAACCAGGACTAAACAAGGACTAAACCAGGACTAAACCAGGACTAAACAAGGACTAAACCAGGACTAAACCAGGTCTAAACTAGGACTAAACCAGGACTAAACCAGGACTAAACCAGGACTAAACCAAGTCTAAACCAGGACTAAACCAGGACTAAACCAGGACTAAACCAGGACTAAACCAAGTCTAAACCAGGACTAAACCAGGACTAAACCAGGACTAAACCAGGACTAAACCAGGACTAAACCAGGACTAAACCAAGTCTAAACCAGGACTAAACCAGGACTAAACCAAGTCTAAACCAGGACTAAACCAGGACTAAACCAGGATTAAACCAGGACTAAACCAAGTCTAAACCAGGACTAAACCAGGACTAAACCAGGACTAAACCAGGACTAAACCAAGTCTAAACCAGGACTAAACCAGGACTAAACCAGGACTAAACCAGGACTAAACCAAGTCTAAACCAGGACTAAACCAGGTCTAAACCAAGTATAAACCAGGACTAAACCAGGACTAAACCAAGTCTAAACCAGGTCTAAACCAAGTCTAAACCAGGACTAAACCAGGACTAAACCAGGACTAAACCAGGACTAAACCAAGTCTAAACCAGGACTAAACCAGGTCTAAACCAGGACTAAACCAGGACTAAACCAGGACTAAACCAGGACTAAACCAGGACTAAACCAGGACTAAACCAAGTCTAAACCAGGACTAAACCAGGACTAAACCAGGACTAAACCAGGACTAAACCAAGTCTAAACCAGGACTAAACCAGGACTAAACCAGGACTAAACCAGGACTAAACCAGGACTAAACCAAGTCTAAACCAGGACTAAACCAGGACTAAACCAAGTCTAAACCAGGACTAAACCAGGACTAAACCAGGATTAAACCAGGACTAAACCAAGTCTAAACCAGGACTAAACCAGGACTAAACCAGGACTAAACCAGGACTAAACCAAGTCTAAACCAGGACTAAACCAGGACTAAACCAGGACTAAACCAGGACTAAACCAAGTCTAAACCAGGACTAAACCAGGTCTAAACCAAGTATAAACCAGGACTAAACCAGGACTAAACCAAGTCTAAACCAGGTCTAAACCAAGTCTAAACCAGGACTAAACCAGGACTAAACCAGGACTAAACCAGGACTAAACCAAGTCTAAACCAGGACTAAACCAGGTCTAAACCAGGACTAAACCAGGACTAAACAAGGACTAAACCAGGACTAAACCAGGACTAAACAAGGACTAAACCAGGACTAAACCAGGTCTAAACTAGGACTAAACCAGGACTAAACCAGGACTAAACCAAGTCTAAACCAGGACTAAACCAGGACTAAACCAGGACTAAACCAGGACTAAACCAGGACTAAAACAAGTCTAAACCAGGACTAAACCAGGACTAAACCAGGACTAAACCAAGTCTAAACCAGGACTAAACCAGGACTAAACCAGGACTAAACCAGGACTAAACCAGGACTAAACCAAGTCTAAACCAGGACTAAACCAGGACTAAACCAAGTCTAAACCAGGACTAAACCAGGACTAAACCAGGATTAAACCAGGACTAAACCAAGTCTAAACCAGGACTAAACCAGGACTAAACCAGGACTAAACCAGGACTAAACCAAGTCTAAACCAGGACTAAACCAGGACTAAACCAGGACTAAACCAGGACTAAACCAAGTCTAAACCAGGACTAAACCAGGTCTAAACCAAGTATAAACCAGGACTAAACCAGGACTAAACCAAGTCTAAACCAGGTCTAAACCAAGTCTAAACCAGGACTAAACCAGGACTAAACCAGGACTAAACCAGGACTAAACCAGGACTAAACCAGGTCTAAACCAGGACTAAACCAGGACTAAACCAGGACTAAACCAGGACTAAACCAAGTCTAAACCAGGACTAAACCAGGACTAAACCAGGACTAAACCAGGACTAAACCAGGACTAAACCAAGTCTAAACCAGGACTAAACCAGGACTAAACCAAGTCTAAACCAGGACTAAACCAGGACTAAACCAGGATTAAACCAGGACTAAACCAAGTCTAAACCAGGACTAAACCAGGACTAAACCAGGACTAAACCAAGTCTAAACCAGGACTAAACCAGGACTAAACCAGGACTAAACCAGGACTAAACCAAGTCTAAACCAGGACTAAACCAGGTCTAAACCAAGTATAAACCAGGACTAAACCAGGACTAAACCAAGTCTAAACCAGGTCTAAACCAAGTCTAAACCAGGACTAAACCAGGACTAAACCAGGACTAAACCAAGTCTAAACCAGGACTAAACCAGGTCTAAACCAGGACTAAACCAGGACTAAACAAGGACTAAACCAGGACTAAACCAGGACTAAACAAGGACTAAACCAGGACTAAACCAGGTCTAAACTAGGACTAAACCAGGACTAAACCAGGACTAAACCAGGACTAAACCAAGTCTAAACCAGGACTAAACCAGGACTAAACCAGGACTAAACCAGGACTAAACCAAGTCTAAACCAGGACTAAACCAGGACTAAACCAGGACTAAACCAGGACTAAACCAGGACTAAACCAGGACTAAACCAAGTCTAAACCAGGACTAAACCAGGACTAAACCAAGTCTAAACCAGGACTAAACCAGGACTAAACCAGGATTAAACCAGGACTAAACCAAGTCTAAACCAGGACTAAACCAGGACTAAACCAGGACTAAACCAGGACTAAACCAAGTCTAAACCAGGACTAAACCAGGACTAAACCAGGACTAAACCAGGACTAAACCAAGTCTAAACCAGGACTAAACCAGGTCTAAACCAAGTATAAACCAGGACTAAACCAGGACTAAACCAAGTCTAAACCAGGTCTAAACCAAGTCTAAACCAGGACTAAACCAGGACTAAACCAGGACTAAACCAGGACTAAACCAAGTCTAAACCAGGACTAAACCAGGTCTAAACCAGGACTAAACCAGGACTAAACAAGGACTAAACCAGGACTAAACCAGGACTAAACCAGGACTAAACCAGGACTAAACCAAGTCTAAACCAGGACTAAACCAGGACTAAACCAGGACTAAACCAGGACTAAACCAGGACTAAACCAGGACTAAACCAGGACTAAACCAAGTCTAAACCAGGACTAAACCAGGACTAAACCAGGATTAAACCAGGACTAAACCAAGTCTAAACCAGGACTAAACCAGGACTAAACCAGGACTAAACCAGGACTAAACCAAGTCTAAACCAGGACTAAACCAGGACTAAACCAGGACTAAACCAGGACTAAACCAAGTCTAAACCAGGACTAAACCAGGTCTAAACCAAGTATAAACCAGGACTAAACCAGGACTAAACCAAGTCTAAACCAGGTCTAAACCAAGTCTAAACCAGGACTAAACCAGGACTAAACCAGGACTAAACCAGGACTAAACCAAGTCTAAACCAGGACTAAACCAGGTCTAAACCAGGACTAAACCAGGACTAAACAAGGACTAAACCAGGACTAAACCAGGACTAAACAAGGACTAAACCAGGACTAAACCAGGTCTAAACTAGGACTAAACCAGGACTAAACCAGGACTAAACCAAGTCTAAACCAGGACTAAACCAGGACTAAACCAGGATTAAACCAGGACTAAACCAAGTCTAAACCAGGACTAAACCAGGACTAAACCAGGACTAAACCAGGACTAAACCAAGTCTAAACCAGGACTAAACCAGGACTAAACCAGGACTAAACCAGGACTAAACCAAGTCTAAACCAGGACTAAACCAGGTCTAAACCAAGTATAAACCAGGACTAAACCAGGACTAAACCAAGTCTAAACCAGGTCTAAACCAAGTCTAAACCAGGACTAAACCAGGACTAAACCAGGACTAAACCAGGACTAAACCAAGTCTAAACCAGGACTAAACCAGGTCTAAACCAGGACTAAACCAGGACTAAACAAGGACTAAACCAGGACTAAACCAGGACTAAACAAGGACTAAACCAGGACTAAACCAGGTCTAAACTAGGACTAAACCAGGACTAAACCAGGACTAAACCAGGACTAAACCAAGTCTAAACCAGGACTAAACCAGGACTAAACCAGGACTAAACCAGGACTAAACCAGGTCTAAACTAGGACTAAACCAGGACTAAACCAGGACTAAACCAGGACTAAACCAAGTCTAAACCAGGACTAAACCAGGACTAAACCAGGACTAAACCAGGACTAAACCAAGTCTAAACCAGGACTAAACCAGGACTAAACCAAGTCTAAACCAGGACTAAACCAGGACTAAACCAGGATTAAACCAGGACTAAACCAAGTCTAAACCAGGACTAAACCAGGACTAAACCAGGACTAAACCAAGTCTAAACCAGGACTAAACCAGGACTAAACCAGGACTAAACCAGGACTAAACCAAGTCTAAACCAGGACTAAACCAGGTCTAAACCAAGTATAAACCAGGACTAAACCAGGACTAAACCAAGTCTAAACCAGGTCTAAACCAAGTCTAAACCAGGACTAAACCAGGACTAAACCAGGACTAAACCAGGACTAAACCAAGTCTAAACCAGGACTAAACCAGGTCTAAACCAGGACTAAACCAGGACTAAACAAGGACTAAACCAGGACTAAACCAGGACTAAACAAGGACTAAACCAGGACTAAACCAGGTCTAAACTAGGACTAAACCAGGACTAAACCAGGACTAAACCAGGACTAAACCAAGTCTAAACCAGGACTAAACCAGGACTAAACCAGGACTAAACCAGGACTAAACCAAGTCTAAACCAGGACTAAACCAGGACTAAACCAGGACTAAACCAGGACTAAACCAGGACTAAACCAAGTCTAAACCAGGACTAAACCAGGACTAAACCAAGTCTAAACCAGGACTAAACCAGGACTAAACCAGGATTAAACCAGGACTAAACCAAGTCTAAACCAGGACTAAACCAGGACTAAACCAGGACTAAACCAGGACTAAACCAAGTCTAAACCAGGACTAAACCAGGACTAAACCAGGACTAAACCAGGACTAAACCAAGTCTAAACCAGGACTAAACCAGGTCTAAACCAAGTATAAACCAGGACTAAACCAGGACTAAACCAAGTCTAAACCAGGTCTAAACCAAGTCTAAACCAGGACTAAACCAGGACTAAACCAGGACTAAACCAGGACTAAACCAAGTCTAAACCAGGACTAAACCAGGTCTAAACCAGGACTAAACCAGGACTAAACCAGGACTAAACCAGGACTAAACCAGGACTAAACCAGGACTAAACCAAGTCTAAACCAGGACTAAACCAGGACTAAACCAGGACTAAACCAGGACTAAACCAAGTCTAAACCAGGACTAAACCAGGACTAAACCAAGTCTAAACCAGGACTAAACCAGGACTAAACCAGGACTAAACCAGGACTAAACCAAGTCTAAACCAGGACTAAACCAGGACTAAACCAAGTCTAAACCAGGACTAAACCAGGACTAAACCAGGATTAAACCAGGACTAAACCAAGTCTAAACCAGGACTAAACCAGGACTAAACCAGGACTAAACCAGGACTAAACCAAGTCTAAACCAGGACTAAACCAGGACTAAACCAGGACTAAACCAGGACTAAACCAAGTCTAAACCAGGACTAAACCAGGTCTAAACCAAGTATAAACCAGGACTAAACCAGGACTAAACCAAGTCTAAACCAGGTCTAAACCAAGTCTAAACCAGGACTAAACCAGGACTAAACCAGGACTAAACCAGGACTAAACCAAGTCTAAACCAGGACTAAACCAGGTCTAAACCAGGACTAAACCAGGACTAAACAAGGACTAAACCAGGACTAAACCAGGACTAAACAAGGACTAAACCAGGACTAAACCAGGTCTAAACTAGGACTAAACCAGGACTAAACCAGGACTAAACCAGGACTAAACCAAGTCTAAACCAGGACTAAACCAGGACTAAACCAGGACTAAACCAAGTCTAAACCAGGACTAAACCAGGACTAAACCAGGACTAAACCAGGACTAAACCAGGACTAAACCAAGTCTAAACCAGGACTAAACCAGGACTAAACCAGGATTAAACCAGGACTAAACCAAGTCTAAACCAGGACTAAACCAGGACTAAACCAAGTCTAAACCAGGACTAAACCAGGACTAAACCAGGACTAAACCAGGACTAAACCAAGTCTAAACCAGGACTAAACCAGGTCTAAACCAAGTATAAACCAGGACTAAACCAGGACTAAACCAAGTCTAAACCAGGTCTAAACCAAGTCTAAACCAGGACTAAACCAGGACTAAACCAGGACTAAACCAGGACTAAACCAAGTCTAAACCAGGACTAAACCAGGTCTAAACCAGGACTAAACCAGGACTAAACAAGGACTAAACCAGGACTAAACCAGGACTAAACAAGGACTAAACCAGGACTAAACCAGGTCTAAACTAGGACTAAACCAGGACTAAACCAGGACTAAACCAGGACTAAACCAAGTCTAAACCAGGACTAAACCAGGACTAAACCAGGACTAAACCAAGTCTAAACCAGGACTAAACCAGGACTAAACCAAGTCTAAACCAGGACTAAACCAGGACTAAACCAGGACTAAACCAGGACTAAACCAGGACTAAACCAAGTCTAAACCAGGACTAAACCAAGTCTAAACCAGGACTAAACCAGGACTAAACCAGGATTAAACCAGGACTAAACCAAGTCTAAACCAGGACTAAACCAGGACTAAACCAGGACTAAACCAGGACTAAACCAAGTCTAAACCAGGACTAAACCAGGACTAAACCAGGACTAAACCAGGACTAAACCAAGTCTAAACCAGGACTAAACCAGGTCTAAACCAAGTATAAACCAGGACTAAACCAGGACTAAACCAAGTCTAAACCAGGTCTAAACCAAGTCTAAACTAGGACTAAACCAGGACTAAACCAGGACTAAACCAGGACTAAACCAGGACTAAACCAAGTCTAAACCAGGACTAAACCAGGTCTAAACCAGGACTAAACCAGGACTAAACAAGGACTAAACCAGGACTAAACCAGGACTAAACAAGGACTAAACCAGGACTAAACCAGGTCTAAACTAGGACTAAACCAAGACTAAACCAGGACTAAACCAGGACTAAACCAAGTCTAAACCAGGACTAAACCAGGACTAAACCAGGACTAAACCAGGACTAAACCAAGTCTAAACCAGGACTAAACCAGGACTAAACCAGGACTAAACCAGGACTAAACCAAGTCTAAACCAGGACTAAACCAGGACTAAACCAAGTCTAAACCAGGACTAAACCAGGACTAAACCAGGATTAAACCAGGACTAAACCAAGTCTAAACCAGGACTAAACCAGGACTAAACCAGGACTAAACCAGGACTAAACCAAGTCTAAACCAGGACTAAACCAGGACTAAACCAGGACTAAACCAGGACTAAACCAAGTCTAAACCAGGACTAATCCAGGTCTAAACCAAGTATAAACCAGGACTAAACCAGGACTAAACCAAGTCTAAACCAGGTCTAAACCAAGTCTAAACCAGGACTAAACCAGGACTAAACCAGGACTAAACCAGGACTAAACCAAGTCCAAACCAGGACTAAACCAGGTCTAAACCAGGACTAAACCAGGACTAAACAAGGACTAAACCAGGACTAAACCAGGACTAAACAAGGACTAAACCAGGACTAAACCAGGTCTAAACTAGGACTAAACCAGGACTAAACCAGGACTAAACCAGGACTAAACCAAGTCTAAACCAGGACTAAACCAGGACTAAACCAGGACTAAACCAGGACTAAACCAAGTCTAAACCAGGACTAAACCAGGACTAAACCAGGACTAAACCAGGACTAAACCAGGACTAAACCAAGTCTAAACCAGGACTAAACCAGGACTAAACCAAGTCTAAACCAGGACTAAACCAGGACTAAACCAGGATTAAACCAGGACTAAACCAAGTCTAAACCAGGACTAAACCAGGACTAAACCAGGACTAAACCAAGTCTAAACCAGGACTAAACCAGGACTAAACCAGGACTAAACCAGGACTAAACCAAGTCTAAACCAGGACTAAACCAGGTCTAAACCAAGTATAAACCAGGACTAAACCAGGACTAAACCAAGTCTAAACCAGGTCTAAACCAAGTCTAAACCAGGACTAAACCAGGACTAAACCAGGACTAAACCAGGACTAAACCAAGTCTAAACCAGGACTAAACCAGGTCTAAACCAGGACTAAACCAGGACTAAACAAGGACTAAACCAGGACTAAACCAGGACTAAACAAGGACTAAACCAGGACTAAACCAGGTCTAAACTAGGACTAAACCAGGACTAAACCAGGACTAAACCAGGACTAAACCAGGACTAAACCAGGACTAAACCAGGACTAAACCAGGACTAAACCAGGACTAAACCAAGTCTAAACCAGGACTAAACCAGGACTAAACCAAGTCTAAACCAGGACTAAACCAGGACTAAACCAGGATTAAACCAGGACTAAACCAAGTCTAAACCAGGACTAAACCAGGACTAAACCAGGACTAAACCAGGACTAAACCAAGTCTAAACCAG
Organism: Eucyclogobius newberryi; assembly: GCA_026437355.1. Classification (NCBI taxonomy): domain Eukaryota; kingdom Metazoa; phylum Chordata; class Actinopteri; order Gobiiformes; family Gobiidae; genus Eucyclogobius; species Eucyclogobius newberryi. The sequence goes on along the minus strand of JAPEHP010000020.1, from coordinate 1,831,221 downwards.
GACTAAACCAGGACTAAACCAGGACTAAACCAGGACTAAACCAAGTCTAAACCAGGACTAAACCAGGTCTAAACCAAGTATAAACCAGGACTAAACCAGGACTAAACCAAGTCTAAACCAGGTCTAAACCAAGTCTAAACCAGGACTAAACCAGGACTAAACCAGGACTAAACCAGGACTAAACCAAGTCTAAACCAGGACTAAACCAGGTCTAAACCAGGACTAAACCAGGACTAAACAAGGACTAAACCAGGACTAAACCAGGACTAAACCAGGACTAAACCAGGACTAAACCAGGACTAAACCAGGACTAAACCAAGTCTAAACCAGGACTAAACCAGGACTAAACCAGGACTAAACCAAGTCTAAACCAGGACTAAACCAGGACTAAACCAAGTCTAAACCAGGACTAAACCAGGACTAAACCAGGATTAAACCAGGACTAAACCAAGTCTAAACCAGGACTAAACCAGGACTAAACCAGGACTAAACCAGGACTAAACCAAGTCTAAACCAGGACTAAACCAGGACTAAACCAGGACTAAACCAGGACTAAACCAAGTCTAAACCAGGACTAAACCAGGTCTAAACCAAGTATAAACCAGGACTAAACCAGGACTAAACCAAGTCTAAACCAGGTCTAAACCAAGTCTAAACCAGGACTAAACCAGGACTAAACCAGGACTAAACCAGGACTAAACCAAGTCTAAACCAGGACTAAACCAGGTCTAAACCAGGACTAAACCAGGACTAAACAAGGACTAAACCAGGACTAAACCAGGACTAAACAAGGACTAAACCAGGACTAAACCAGGTCTAAACTAGGACTAAACCAGGACTAAACCAGGACTAAACCAGGACTAAACCAAGTCTAAACCAGGACTAAACCAGGACTAAACCAGGACTAAACCAGGACTAAACCAAGTCTAAACCAGGACTAAACCAGGACTAAACCAGGACTAAACCAGGACTAAACCAGGACTAAACCAAGTCTAAACCAGGACTAAACCAGGACTAAACCAAGTCTAAACCAGGACTAAACCAGGACTAAACCAGGATTAAACCAGGACTAAACCAAGTCTAAACCAGGACTAAACCAGGACTAAACCAGGACTAAACCAAGTCTAAACCAGGACTAAACCAGGACTAAACCAGGACTAAACCAGGACTAAACCAAGTCTAAACCAGGACTAAACCAGGACTAAACCAAGTCTAAACCAGGTCTAAACCAAGTCTAAACCAGGACTAAACCAGGACTAAACCAGGACTAAACCAGGACTAAACCAAGTCTAAACCAGGACTAAACCAGGTCTAAACCAGGACTAAACCAGGACTAAACAAGGACTAAACCAGGACTAAACCAGGACTAAACAAGGACTAAACCAGGACTAAACCAGGTCTAAACTAGGACTAAACCAGGACTAAACCAGGACTAAACCAGGACTAAACCAAGTCTAAACCAGGACTAAACCAGGACTAAACCAGGACTAAACCAGGACTAAACCAAGTCTAAACCAGGACTAAACCAGGACTAAACCAGGACTAAACCAGGACTAAACCAGGACTAAACCAGGACTAAACCAAGTCTAAACCAGGACTAAACCAGGACTAAACCAAGTCTAAACCAGGACTAAACCAGGACTAAACCAGGATTAAACCAGGACTAAACCAAGTCTAAACCAGGACTAAACCAGGACTAAACCAGGACTAAACCAGGACTAAACCAAGTCTAAACCAGGACTAAACCAGGACTAAACCAGGACTAAACCAGGACTAAACCAAGTCTAAACCAGGACTAAACCAGGTCTAAACCAAGTATAAACCAGGACTAAACCAGGACTAAACCAAGTCTAAACCAGGTCTAAACCAAGTCTAAACCAGGACTAAACCAGGACTAAACCAGGACTAAACCAGGACTAAACCAAGTCTAAACCAGGACTAAACCAGGTCTAAACCAGGACTAAACCAGGACTAAACAAGGACTAAACCAGGACTAAACCAGGACTAAACCAGGACTAAACCAGGACTAAACCAAGTCTAAACCAGGACTAAACCAGGACTAAACCAGGACTAAACCAGGACTAAACCAAGTCTAAACCAGGACTAAACCAGGACTAAACCAAGTCTAAACCAGGACTAAACCAGGACTAAACCAGGACTAAACCAGGACTAAACCAAGTCTAAACCAGGACTAAACCAGGACTAAACCAAGTCTAAACCAGGACTAAACCAGGACTAAACCAGGATTAAACCAGGACTAAACCAAGTCTAAACCAGGACTAAACCAGGACTAAACCAGGACTAAACCAGGACTAAACCAAGTCTAAACCAGGACTAAACCAGGACTAAACCAGGACTAAACCAGGACTAAACCAAGTCTAAACCAGGACTAAACCAGGTCTAAACCAAGTATAAACCAGGACTAAACCAGGACTAAACCAAGTCTAAACCAGGTCTAAACCAAGTCTAAACCAGGACTAAACCAGGACTAAACCAGGACTAAACCAGGACTAAACCAAGTCTAAACCAGGACTAAACCAGGTCTAAACCAGGACTAAACCAGGACTAAACAAGGACTAAACCAGGACTAAACCAGGACTAAACAAGGACTAAACCAGGACTAAACCAGGTCTAAACTAGGACTAAACCAGGACTAAACCAGGACTAAACCAGGACTAAACCAAGTCTAAACCAGGACTAAACCAGGACTAAACCAGGACTAAACCAGGACTAAACCAAGTCTAAACCAGGACTAAACCAGGACTAAACCAGGACTAAACCAGGACTAAACCAGGACTAAACCAAGTCTAAACCAGGACTAAACCAGGACTAAACCAGGATTAAACCAGGACTAAACCAAGTCTAAACCAGGACTAAACCAGGACTAAACCAAGTCTAAACCAGGACTAAACCAGGACTAAACCAGGACTAAACCAGGACTAAACCAAGTCTAAACCAGGACTAAACCAGGTCTAAACCAAGTATAAACCAGGACTAAACCAGGACTAAACCAAGTCTAAACCAGGTCTAAACCAAGTCTAAACCAGGACTAAACCAGGACTAAACCAGGACTAAACCAGGACTAAACCAAGTCTAAACCAGGACTAAACCAGGTCTAAACCAGGACTAAACCAGGACTAAACAAGGACTAAACCAGGACTAAACCAGGACTAAACAAGGACTAAACCAGGACTAAACCAGGTCTAAACTAGGACTAAACCAGGACTAAACCAGGACTAAACCAGGACTAAACCAAGTCTAAACCAGGACTAAACCAGGACTAAACCAGGACTAAACCAGGACTAAACCAAGTCTAAACCAGGACTAAACCAGGACTAAACCAAGTCTAAACCAGGACTAAACCAGGACTAAACCAGGACTAAACCAGGACTAAACCAGGACTAAACCAAGTCTAAACCAGGACTAAACCAGGACTAAACCAAGTCTAAACCAGGACTAAACCAGGACTAAACCAGGATTAAACCAGGACTAAACCAAGTCTAAACCAGGACTAAACCAGGACTAAACCAGGACTAAACCAGGACTAAACCAAGTCTAAACCAGGACTAAACCAGGACTAAACCAGGACTAAACCAGGACTAAACCAAGTCTAAACCAGGACTAAACCAGGTCTAAACCAAGTATAAACCAGGACTAAACCAGGACTAAACCAAGTCTAAACCAGGTCTAAACCAAGTCTAAACCAGGACTAAACCAGGACTAAACCAGGACTAAACCAGGACTAAACCAAGTCTAAACCAGGACTAAACCAGGTCTAAACCAGGACTAAACCAGGACTAAACAAGGACTAAACCAGGACTAAACCAGGACTAAACAAGGACTAAACCAGGACTAAACCAGGTCTAAACTAGGACTAAACCAAGACTAAACCAGGACTAAACCAGGACTAAACCAAGTCTAAACCAGGACTAAACCAGGACTAAACCAGGACTAAACCAGGACTAAACCAAGTCTAAACCAGGACTAAACCAGGACTAAACCAGGACTAAACCAGGACTAAACCAAGTCTAAACCAGGACTAAACCAGGACTAAACCAAGTCTAAACCAGGACTAAACCAGGACTAAACCAGGATTAAACCAGGACTAAACCAAGTCTAAACCAGGACTAAACCAGGACTAAACCAGGACTAAACCAGGACTAAACCAAGTCTAAACCAGGACTAAACCAGGACTAAACCAGGACTAAACCAGGACTAAACCAAGTCTAAACCAGGACTAATCCAGGTCTAAACCAAGTATAAACCAGGACTAAACCAGGACTAAACCAAGTCTAAACCAGGTCTAAACCAAGTCTAAACCAGGACTAAACCAGGACTAAACCAGGACTAAACCAGGACTAAACCAAGTCTAAACCAGGACTAAACCAGGTCTAAACCAGGACTAAACCAGGACTAAACAAGGACTAAACCAGGACTAAACCAGGACTAAACAAGGACTAAACCAGGACTAAACCAGGTCTAAACTAGGACTAAACCAGGACTAAACCAGGACTAAACCAGGACTAAACCAAGTCTAAACCAGGACTAAACCAGGACTAAACCAGGACTAAACCAGGACTAAACCAAGTCTAAACCAGGACTAAACCAGGACTAAACCAAGTCTAAACCAGGACTAAACCAGGACTAAACCAGGACTAAACCAGGACTAAACCAAGTCTAAACCAGGACTAAACCAGGACTAAACCAGGACTAAACCAGGACTAAACCAAGTCTAAACCAGGACTAAACCAGGTCTAAACCAGGACTAAACCAGGTCTAAACCAAGTCTAAACCAGGACTAAACCAGGACTAAACCAGGACTAAACCAGGACTAAACCAAGTCTAAACCAGGACTAAACCAGGTCTAAACCAAGACTAAACCAGGACTAAACAAGGACTAAACCAGGACTAAACCAGGACTAAACAAGGACTAAACCAGGACTAAACCAGGACTAAACCAAGTCTAAACCAGGACTAAACCAGGTCTAAACCAGGACTAAACCAGGACTAAACCAAGTCTAAACCAGGACTAAACCAGGACTAAACCAAGTCTAAACCAGGACTAAACCAGGACTAAACCAGGACTAAACCAGGACTAAACCAAGTCTAAACCAGGACTAAACCAGGACTAAACCAGGACTAAACCAGGACTAAACCAGGTCTAAACCAGGACTAAACCAGGACTAAACCAGGACTAAACCAGGTCTAAACCAGGTCTAAACCAGGACTAAACCAGGACTAAACCAGGACTAAACCAGGACTAAACCAGGTCTAAACTAGGACTTAACCAGGTCTAAACCAGGATTTAACCAGGACTAAACCAGGACTAAACTAGGACTTAACCAGGTCTAAACCAGGTCTAAACCAGGACTAAACCAGGACTAAACCAGGTCCAAACCAGGACTAAACCAGGACTAAACCAGGTCTAAACCAGGACTAAACCAGGAATAAACCAGGTCTAAACCAGGACTAAACCAGGTCTAAACCAGGACTAATCCAGGACTAAACCAGGTCTAAACTAGGACTTAACCAGGTCTAAACCACCAGGTCTAAACCAGGACTAAACCAGGACTAAACCAGGACTAAACCAGGTCTAAACTAGGTTTGAACCAGGTCTAAACCAGGTCTAAACCAGGACTAAAGCAGGACTAAACCAGGAGTAAACCAGGACTAAACCAGGACTAAACCAGGACTAAAGCAGGTCTAAACCAGGACTAAACCAGGACTAAACCAGGACTAAACCAGGTCTAAACCAGGACTAAACCAGGACTAAACCAGGTCTCAACCAGGACTAAACCAGGACTAAACCAGGTCTAAACTAGGACTAAACCAGGTCTAAACCACCAGGACTAAACCAGGACTAAACCAGGTCTAAACCAGGCCCAAACCAGGACTAAACCAGGACTAAACCAGGACTAAACCAGGTCTAAACCAGGACTAAACCAGGACTAAAAGAGGTCTAAACTAGGACTAAACCAGGACTAAACCAGGACTAAACCAGGTCCAAACCAGGACTAAACCAGGTCTAAACCAGGACTAAACCAGGACTAAACCAGGTCTAAACTAGGACCAAACCAGGTCTAAACCACCAGGTCTAAACCAGGACTAAACCAGGACTAAACCAGGACTAAACCAGGTCTAAACCAGGTCTAAACCAGGTCTAAACCAGGACTAAAGCAGGACTAAACCAGGACTAAACCAGGACTAAACCAGGTCTAAACCAGGACTAAAGCAGGACTAAATTAGGACTAAACCAGGACTAAACCAGGACTAAACCAGGTCTAAACCAGGACTAAACCAGGTCTAAACTAGGTCTAAACCAGGACTAAAGCAGGACTAAAGCAGGACTAAAGCAGGACTAAACCAGGACTAAACCAGGTCCAAACCAGGACTAAACCAGGTCTAAACTAGGACTAAACCAGGACTAAAGCAGGACTAAATTAGGACTAAACCAGGACTAAACCAGGACTAAACCAGGACTAAACCAGGTCTAAACCAGGACCAACCAGGTCTAAACTAGGACTAAACCAGGACTAATCCAGGTCTAAACCAGGTGTAAACCAGGACTAAACCAGGACTAAACCAGGACTAAACTAGGTCTAAACCAGGTCCAAACCAGGTCTAAACTAGTTTTAAACCAGGTCTAAACCAGGTCTAAACCAGCTCTAAACCAGGACTAAATAAGGACTAAACCAGGACTAAACCAGGACTAAACCAGGACTAAACCAGGTCTAAACCAGGACTAAGCCAGGACTAAACCAGGTCTAAACTAGGACTAAACCAGGTCTAAACCACCAGGTCTAAACCAGGACTAAACCAGGACTAAACCAGGTCTAAACTAGGACTAAACCAGGGCTAATCCAGGATTAAACCAGGTCTAAACCAGGACTAAACCAGGACTAAACCAGGTCTAAACCAGGACTAAACCAGGACTAAACCAGGTCTAAACTAGGACTAAACCAGGTCTAAACCACCAGGTCTAAACCAGGACTAAACCAGGACTAAACCAGGTCTAAACTAGGTTTGAACCAGGTCTAAACCAGGTCTAAACCAGCTCTAAACCAGGACTATAGCAGGACTAAACCAGGACTAAACCAGGACTAAACCAGGTCTAAACCAGGACTAAACCAAGTCTAAACCAGGACTAAACCAGGACTAAACCAGGACTAAACCAGGACTAAACCAAGTCTAAACCAGGACTAAACCAGGACTAAACCAGGACTAAACCAGGACTAAACCAGGACTAAACCAAGTCTAAACCAGGACTAAACAAGGACTAAACCAGGACTAAACCAAGTCTAAACCAGGACTAAACCAGGACTAAACCAGGACTAAACCAAGTCTAAACCAGGACTAAACCAGGACTAAACCAGGACTAAACCAGGACTAAACCAAGTCTAAACCAGGACTAAACCAGGACTAAACCAGGACTAAACCAGGACTAAACCAAGTCTAAACCAGGACTAAACCAGGTCTAAACCAAGTCTAAACCAGGACTAAACCAGGACTAAACCAAGTCTAAACCAGGTCTAAACCAAGTCTAAACCAGGACTAAACCAGGACTAAACCAGGACTAAACCAGGACTAAACCAAGTCTAAACCAGGACTAAACCAGGTCTAAACCAGGACTAAACCAGGACTAAACAAGGACTAAACCAGGACTAAACCAGGACTAAACAAGGACTAAACCAGGACTAAACCAGGACTAAACCAAGTCTAAACCAGGACTAAACCAGGTCTAAACCAGGACTAAACCAGGACTAAACCAAGACTAAACCAGGACTAAACCAAGTCTAAACCAGGACTAAACCAGGACTAAACCAGGACTAAACCAGGACTAAACCAAGTCTAAACCAGGACTAAACCAGGACTAAACCAAGTCTAAACCAGGACTAAACCAGGACTAAACCAGGACTAAACCAGGACTAAACCAAGTCTAAACCAGGACTAAACCAGGACTAAACCAGGACTAAACCAGGACTAAACCAAGTCTAAACCAGGACTAAACCAGGTCTAAACCAGGACTAAACCAGGTCTAAACCAAGTCTAAACCAGGACTAAACCAGGACTAAACCAGGACTAAACCAGGACTAAACCAAGTCTAAACCAGGACTAAACCAGGTCTAAACCAAGACTAAACCAGGACTAAACAAGGACTAAACCAGGACTAAACCAGGACTAAACAAGGACTAAACCAGGACTAAACCAGGACTAAACCAAGTCTAAACCAGGACTAAACCAGGTCTAAACCAGGACTAAACCAGGACTAAACCAAGTCTAAACCAGGACTAAACCAGGACTAAACCAGGACTAAACCAGGACTAAACCAGGACTAAACCAAGTCTAAACCAGGACTAAACCAGGACTAAACCAGGACTAAACCAGGTCTAAACCAGGTCTAAACCAGGACTAAACCAGGAATAAACCAGGACTAAACCAGGACTAAACCAGGACTAAACCAGGACTAAACCAGTTTTAAACCAGGTCTAAAACAGTTCTAAACCAGGTCTAAAGCAAGACTAAACCAGGACTAAACCAGGACTAAACCAGGTCTAAACCAGGACTAAACCAGGACTAAACCAGGTCTAAACCAGGACTAAACCAGGACTAAACCAGGACTAAACCAGGTCTAAACCAGGTCTAAACCAGGTCTAAACCAGGTCTAAACCAGGACTAAACCAGGACTAAACCAGGTCTAAATCAGGTCTAAACTAGGTTTGAACCAGGTCTAAACCAGGTCTAAACCAGGACTAAAGCAAGACTAAACCAGGACTAAACCAGGACTAAACCAGGTCTAAACCAGGACTAAACCAGGACTAAACCAGGTCTAAACCAGGACTAAACCAGGACTAAACCAGGACTAAACCAGGTCTAAACCAGGTCTAAACCAGGTCTGAACCAGGACTAAACCAGGACTAAACCAGGTCTAAACCAGGACTAAACCAGGACTAAACCAGGACTAAACCAGGTCTAAACCAGGTCTAAACCAGGACTAAACCAGGACTAAACCAGGACTAAAGCAGGACTAAACCAGGACTAAACCAGGTCTAAATCAGGTCTAAACTAGGTTTGAACCAGGTCTAAACCAGGTCTAAACCAGGACTAAAGCAAGACTAAACCAGGACTAAACCAGGACTAAACCAGGTCTAAACCAGGACTAAACCAGGACTGAACCAGGTCTAAACCAGGACTAAACCAGGACTAAACCAGGACTAAACCAGGTCTAAACCAGGTCTAAACCAGGACTAAACCAGGACTAAACCAGGTCTAAACTAGGACTTAACCAGGTCTAAACCACCAGGTCTAAACCAGGACTTAACCAGGACTAAATCAGGACTAAACCAGGTCTAAACTAGGACTTAACCAGGTCTAAACCAGGTCTAAACCAGGACTAAAGCAGGACTAAACCAGGACTAAACCAGGACTAAACCAGGTCCAAACCAGGACTAAACCAGGACTAAACCAGGTCTAAACCAGGACTAAACCAGGAATAAACCAGGTCTAAACCAGGACTAAACCAGGTCTAAACCAGGACTAAACCAGGACTAAACCAGGTCTAAACTAGGACTTAACCAGGTCTAAACCACCAGGTCTAAACCAGGACTAAACCAGGTCTAAACCAGGCCCAAACCAGGACTAAACCAGGACTAAACCAGGACTAAACCAGGTCTAAACCAGGACTAAACCAGGACTAAAAGAGGTCTAAACTAGGACTAAACCAGGACTAAACCAGGACTAAACCAGATCCAAACCAGGACTAAACCAGGTCTAAACCAGGACTAAACCAGGACTAAACCAGGTCTAAACTAGGACCAAACCAGGTCTAAACCACCAGGTCTAAACCAGGACTAAACCAGGACTAAACCAGGACTAAACCAGGTCTAAACCAGGTCTAAACCAGGTCTAAACCAGGACTAAAGCAGGACTAAACCAGGACTAAACCAGGACTAAACCAGGTCTAAACCAGGACTAAAGCAGGACTAAATTAGGACTAAACCAGGACTAAACCAGGACTAAACCAGGTCTAAACCAGGACTAAACCAGGTCTAAACTAGGTCTAAACCAGGACTAAACCAGGACTAAAGCAGGACTAAAGCAGGACTAAAGCAGGACTAAACCAGGACTAAACCAGGTCCAAACCAGGACTAAACCAGGTCTAAACTAGGACTAAACCAGGACTAAAGCAGGACTAAATTAGGACTAAACCAGGACTAAACCAGGACTAAACCAGGACTAAACCAGGTCTAAACCAGGACCAACCAGGTCTAATCTAGGACTAAACCAGGACTAAACCAGGTCAAAACCAGGACTAAACCAGGACTAAACCAGGTCTAAACCAGGTCCAAACCAGGTCTAAACTAGTTTTAAACCAGGTCTAAACCAGGTCTAAACCAGCTCTAAACCAGGACTAAATAAGGACTAAACCAGGACTAAACCAGGACTAAACCAGGTCTAAACCACCAGGTCTAAACCAGGACTAAACCAGGACTAATCCAGGACTAAACCAGGTCTAAACCAGGTCTAAACCAGCTCTAAACCAGGACTAAATAAGGACTAAACCAGGACTAAACCAGGACTAAACCAGGTCTAAACCAGGACTAAACCAGGTCTAAACCAGGTCTAAACCAGGACTAAACCAGGACTAAAGCAGGACTAAAGCAGGACTTAACCAGGACTAAACCAGGACTAAACCAGGACTAAACCAGGACTAAACCAGGTCTAAACTAGGACTAAACCAGGGCTAATCCAGGATTAAACCAGGTCTAAACCAGGACTAAACCAGGACTAAACCAGGTCTAAACCAGGACTAAACCAGGACTAAACCAGGTCTAAACTAGGACTAAACCAGGTCTAAACCACCAGGTCTAAACCAGGACTAAACCAGGACTAAACCAGGTCTAAACTAGGTTTGAACCAGGTCTAAACCAGGTCTAAACCAGCTCTAAACCAGGACTAAAGCAGGACTAAACCAGGACTAAACCAGGACTAAACCAGGTCTAAACCAGGACTAAAGCAGGACTCAATTAGGACTAAACCAGGTCTAAACCAGGACTAAACCAAGTCTAAACCAGGACTAAACCAGGACTAAACCAGGACTAAACCAGGACTAAACAAAGTCTAAACCAGGACTAAACCAGGACTAAACCAGGACTAAACCAGGACTAAACCAAGTCTAAACCAGGACTAAACAAGGACTAAACCAGGACTAAACCAAGTCTAAACAAGGACTAAACCAGGACTAAACCAAGTCTAAACCAGGACTAAACCAGGACTAAACCAAGTCTAAACCAGGACTAAACCAGGACTAAACCAGGACTAAACCAGGACTAAACCAAGTCTAAACCAGGACTAAACCAGGACTAAACCAGGACTAAACCAGGACTAAACCAAGTCTAAACCAGGACTAAACCAGGACTAAACCAGGACTAAACCAGGACTAAACCAGGACTAAACCAAGTCTAAACCAGGACTAAACCAGGTCTAAACCAAGTCTAAACCAGGACTAAACCAGGACTAAACCAAGTCTAAACCAGGTCTAAACCAAGTCTAACCCAGGACTAAACCAGGACTAAACCAGGACTAAACCAAGTCTAAACCAGGACTAAACCAGGACTAAACCAGGTCTAAACCAGGACTTAACCAGGACTAAACCAGGACTAAACCAGGTCTAAACCAGGACTAAAGCAGGACTAAACCAGGACTAAACCAGGACTAAACCAGGTCCAAACCAGGACTAAACCAGGACTAAACCAGGTCTAAACCAGGACTAAACCAGGAATAAACCAGGTCTAAACCAGGACTAAACCAGGTCTAAACCAGGACTAAACCAGGACTAAACCAGGTCTAAACTAGGACTTAACCAGGTCTAAACCACCAGGTCTAAACCAGGACTAAACCAGGACTAAACCAGGACTAAACCAGGTCTAAACTAGGTTTGAACCAGGTCTAAACCAGGTCTAAACCAGGACTAAAGCAGGACTAAACCAGGAGTAAACCAGGACTAAACCAGGACTAAACCAGGACTAAAGCAGGACTAAACCAGGACTAAACCAAGTCTAAACCAGGACTAAACCAGGACTAAACCAGGACTAAACCAAGTCTAAACCAGGACTAAACCAGGACTAAACCAGGACTAAACCAGGACTAAACCAAGTCTAAACCAGGACTAAACCAGGACTAAACCAGGACTAAACCAAGTCTAAACCAGGACTAAACCAGGTCTAAACCAGGACTAAACCAGGTCTAAACCAAGTCTAAACCAGGACTAAACCAGGACTAAACCAGGACTAAACCAGGACTAAACCAAGTCTAAACCAGGACTAAACCAGGTCTAAACCAAGACTAAACCAGGACTAAACAAGGACTAAACCAGGACTAAACCAGGACTAAACAAGGACTAAACCAGGACTAAACCAGGACTAAACCAAGTCTAAACCAGGACTAAACCAGGTCTAAACCAGGACTAAACCAGGACTAAACCAAGTCTAAACCAGGACTAAACCAGGACTAAACCAGGACTAAACCAGGACTAAACCAGGACTAAACCAAGTCTAAACCAGGACTAAACCAGGACTAAACCAGGACTAAACCAGGTCTAAACCAGGTCTAAACCAGGACTAAACCAGGAATAAACCAGGACTAAACCAGGACTAAACCAGGACTAAACCAGGACTAAACCAGTTTTAAACCAGGACTAAACCAGGTCTAAACCAGGACTAAAGCAGGACTCAATTAGGACTAAACCAGGTCTAAACCAGGACTAAACCAAGTCTAAACCAGGACTAAACCAGGACTAAACCAGGACTAAACCAGGACTAAACAAAGTCTAAACCAGGACTAAACCAGGACTAAACCAGGACTAAACCAGGACTAAACCAGGACTAAACCAAGTCTAAACCAGGACTAAACAAGGACTAAACCAGGTCTAAACTAGGACTAAACCAGGTCTAAACCACCAGGTCTAAACCAGGACTAAACCAGGACTAAACCAGGTCTAAACTAGGTTTGAACCAGGTCTAAACCAGGTCTAAACCAGCTCTAAACCAGGACTAAAGCAGGACTAAACCAGGACTAAACCAGGACTAAACCAGGTCTAAACCAGGACTAAAGCAGGACTCAATTAGGACTAAACCAGGTCTAAACCAGGACTAAACCAAGTCTAAACCAGGACTAAACCAGGACTAAACCAGGACTAAACCAGGACTAAACAAAGTCTAAACCAGGACTAAACCAGGACTAAACAAGGACTAAACCAGGACTAAACCAAGTCTAAACCAGGACTAAACCAGGACTAAACCAAGTCTAAACCAGGACTAAACCAGGACTAAACCAGGACTAAACCAGGACTAAACCAAGTCTAAACCAGGACTAAACCAGGACTAAACCAAGTCTAAACCAGGACTAAACCAGGACTAAACCAGGATTAAACCAGGACTAAACCAAGTCTAAACCAGGACTAAACCAGGACTAAACCAGGACTAAACCAGGACTAAACCAAGTCTAAACCAGGACTAAACCAGGACTAAACCAGGACTAAACCAGGACTAAACCAAGTCCAAACCAGGACTAAACCAGGTCTAAACCAAGTCTAAACCAGGACTAAACCAGGACTAAACCAAGTCTAAACCAGGTCTAAACCAAGTCTAACCCAGGACTAAACCAGGACTAAACCAGGACTAAACTAGGACTTAACCAGGTCTAAACCACCAGGTCTAAACCAGGACTTAACCAGGACTAAACCAGGACTAAACCAGGTCTAAACCAGGACTAAAGCAGGACTAAACCAGGACTAAACCAGGACTAAACCAGGTCCAAAGCAGGACTGAACCAGGACTAAACCAGGTCTAAACCAGGACTAAACCAGGAATAAACCAGGTCTAAACCAGGACTAAACCAGGTCTAAACCAGGACTAAACCAGGACTAAACCAGGTCTAAACTAGGACTTAACCAGGTCTAAACCACCAGGTCTAAACCAGGACTAAACCAGGACTAAACCAGGACTAAACCAGGTCTAAACTAGGTTTGAACCAGGTCTAAACCAGGTCTAAACCAGGACTAAAGCAGGACTAAACCAGGAGAAAACCAGGACTAAACCAGGACTAAACCAGGACTAAAGCAGGTCTAAACCAGAACTAAACCAGGACTAAACCAGGACTAAACCAGGTCTAAACCAGGACTAAACCAGGACTAAACCAGGACTAAACCAGGACTAAACCAGGTCTAAACCAGGACTAAACAAGGACTAAACCAGGTCTCAACCAGGACTAAACCAGGACTAAACCAGGTCTAAACTAGGACTAAACCAGGTCTAAACCACCAGGACTAAACCAGGACTAAACCAGGTCTAAACCAGGCCCAAACCAGGACTAAACCAGGACTAAACCAGGACTAAACCAGGTCTAAACCAGGACTAAACCAGGACTAAAAGAGGTCTAAACTAGGACTAAACCAGGACTAAACCAGGACTAAACCAGGTCCAAACCAGGACTAAACCAGGTCTAAACCAGGACTAAACCAGGACTAAACCAGGTCTAAACTAGGACCAAACCAGGTCTAAACCACCAGGTCTAAACCAGGACTAAACCAGGACTAAACCAGGACTAAACCAGGACTAAACCAGGTCTAAACCAGGACTAAAGCAGGAATAAATTAGGACTAAACCAGGACTAAACCAGGTCTAAACCAGGACTAAACCAGGTCTAAACTAGGTCCAAACCAGGACTAAACCAGGACTAAAGTAGGACTAAAGCAGGACTAAAGCAGGACTAAACCAGGTCCAAACCAGGACTAAACCAGGTCTAAACTAGGACTAAACCAGGACTAAAGCAGGACTAAATTAGGACTAAACCAGGACTAAACCAGGACTAAACCAGGTCTAAACTAGGACTAAACCAGGACTAATCCAGGACTAAACCAGGTCTAAACCAGGACTAAACCAGGACTAAACCAGGACTAAACCAGGACTAAACCAGGACTAAACCAGGTCTAAACCAGGTCTAAACCAGCTCTAAACCAGGACTAAATAAGGACTAAACCAGGACTAAACCAGGACTAAACCAGGTCTAAACCACCAGGTCTAAACCAGGACTAAACCAGGACTAATCCAGGACTAAACCAGGTCTAAACCAGGTCTAAACCAGCTCTAAACCAGGACTAAATAAGGACTAAACCAGGACTAAACCAGGACTAAACCAGGTCTAAACCAGGACTAAACCAGGTATAAACCAGGTCTAAACCAGGACTAAACCAGGACTAAAGCAGGACTAAAGCAGGACTTAACCAGGACTAAACCAGGACTAAACCAGGACTAAACCAGGACTAAACCAGGTCTAAACTAGGACTAAACCAGGTCTAAACCACCAGGTCTAAACCAGGACTAAACCAGGACTAAACCAGGACTAAACCAGGACTAAACCAGGTCTAAACTAGGACTAAACCAGGGCTAATCCAGGATTAAACCAGGTCTAAACCAGGACTAAACCAGGACTAAACCAGGTCTAAACCAGGACTAAACCAGGACTAAACCAGGTCTAAACTAGGACTAAACCAGGTCTAAACCACCAGGTCTAAACCAGGACTAAACCAGGACTAAACCAGGTCTAAACTAGGTTTGAACCAGGTCTAAACCAGGTCTAAACCAGCTCTAAACCAGGACTAAAGCAGGACTAAACCAGGACTAAACCAGGACTAAACCAGGTCTAAACCAGGACTAAACCAAGTCTAAACCAGGACTAAACCAGGACTAAACCAGGACTAAACCAGGACTAAACCAAGTCTAAACCAGGAGTAAACCAGGACTAAACCAGGACTAAACCAGGACTAAACCAGGACTAAACCAAGTCTAAACCAGGACTAAACAAGGACTAAACCAGGACTAAACCAAGTCTAAACCAGGACTAAACCAGGACTAAACCAGGACTAAACCAAGTCTAAACCAGGACTAAACCAGGACTAAACCAGGATTAAACCAGGACTAAACCAAGTCTAAACCAGGACTAAACCAGGACTAAACCAGGACTAAACCAAGTCTAAACCAGGACTAAACCAGGACTAAACCAGGACTAAACCAGGACTAAACCAAGTCTAAACCAGGACTAAACCAGGTCTAAACCAAGTCTAAACCAGGACTAAACCAGGACTAAACCAAGTCTAAACCAGGTCTAAACCAAGTCTAAACCAGGACTAAACCAGGACTAAACCAGGACTAAACCAGGACTAAACCAAGTCTAAACCAGGACTAAACCAGGTCTAAACCAGGACTAAACCAGGACTAAACAAGGACTAAACCAGGACTAAACCAGGACTAAACAAGGACTAAACCAGGACTAAACCAGGACTAAACCAAGTCTAAACCAGGACTAAACCAGGTCTAAACCAGGACTAAACCAGGACTAAACCAGGACTAAACCAGGACTAAACCAAGTCTAAACCAGGACTAAACCAGGACTAAACCAGGACTAAACCAGGACTAAACCAAGTCTAAACCAGGACTAAACCAGGACTAAACCAAGTCTAAACCAGGACTAAACCAGGACTAAACCAGGACTAAACCAAGTCTAAACCAGGACTAAACCAGGTCTAAACCAGGACTAAACCAGGTCTAAACCAAGTCTAAACCAGGACTAAACCAGGACTAAACCAGGACTAAACCAGGACTAAACCAAGTCTAAACCAGGACTAAACCAGGACTAAACAAGGACTAAACCAGGACTAAACCAGGACTAAACAAGGACTAAACCAGGACTAAACCAAGTCTAAACCAGGACTAAACCAGGTCTAAACCAGGACTAAACCAGGACTAAACCAAGTCTAAACCAGGACTAAACCAGGACTAAACCAGGACTAAACCAGGACTAAACCAAGTCT
>JAPEHP010000020.1:1718331-1814254 GCA_026437355.1 Eucyclogobius newberryi | reverse complement strand
CACACTAGCTTTAGCCACGCCCCTCACACACACTAGCTTTAGACACGCCCCTCACACACACTAGCTTTAGCCACGCCCCTCACACACACTAGCTTTAGACACGCCCCTCACACACACTAGCTTTAGACACGCCCCTCACACACACTAGCTTTAGCCACGCCCCTCACACACACTAGCTTTAGACACGCCCCTCACACACTAGCTTTAGACACGCCCCTCACACACACTAGCTTTAGACACGCCCCTCACACACACTAGCTTTAGACACGCCCCTCACACACACTAGCTTTAACCACGCCCCTTACACACACTAGCTTTAGACACGCCCCTCACACACACTAGCTTTAGACACGCCCCTCACACACACTAGCTTTAGCCACGCCCCTCACACACACTAGCTTTAGACACGCCCCTCACACACACCACCCTCAGGAGGAGTTAGATGTGATTTATTTATTTACTTCCTGCGTTGCATCTATGAAATTTCCCCATGTGGGACAATAAAGGAATATCTTATCTTATCTTATCTCATCTTATCTTATCTTGTGAAGAAAACATGAGTTTGTGATGTCAGAGTTTCAGGAGGCGGAGCTGAACTGTTTTAAGTCACATCTGAACTTTAAACTTTAAAGTTATTGATCTAATCTAAAGATGACAAAACTCTTCTCAGGAAACTATCGCTGTGGCCCCGCCTCCGTCAAAGCCATCAAGATGGGGAAAGTCTGCTTCCCTTTTGACGGGAGATTCATCTTTGCTGAGGTCAGAGTTCAGCTTCAGATCTTTTAACGTTTTCATAAAAACAACTTTGATTGAAACACTTTTGTCGACTAAAAGTAAAACAGAAGAGAAAAGAATGAAGCAGATGAAGCAGATGAAGCCTCAAATGTGACTTGAGTTTATTTGTGCCACAGACAAGTTTGTGTTTCATGTGGACAGAACCTGAGAGATGACCTCTGACCTCTGACCTCTGACCCCTGATCCTGACCTCTGACCCTGACACCCAGTTCTCCTGAGGGTTCTGACCTGACCTTGGACACGTGTCTGTGGTTTCCAGGTGAACAGTGACGTTCTTTATTACTCACGAGACAAATATGGAAATCTGAAGCTGGAGCACATCGACAAGACCAAAGTCGGGAAGAAACTCATGACACAATCTCCACACAACGGCCAGGGTCTGGACATCACTCTGGACTACAAGCACGACGAGTGTGAGTCCAGCTTTAGTCCTGGTTTGGACCTGGTTTAGTCCTGGTCTCAGTCCTGGTCCTGGTCCTGGTCCTGGTCCTGGTCCTGGTCCTGGTCTCAGTCCTGGTCCTGGTCTCAGTCCTGGTCCTGGTCCTGGTCCTGGTCCTGGTCCTGGTCCTGGTCCTGGTCCTGGTCCTGGTCCATGTCCTGGTCCTGGTCTCAGTCCTGGTCCTGGTCCTGGTCCTGGTCCTGGTCCTGGTCCTGGTCCTGGTCCTGGTCCTGGTCCATGTCCTGGTCCTGGTCTCAGTCCTGGTCCTGGTCCTGGTCTCAGTCCTGGTCCTGGTCTCAGTCCTGGTCCTGGTCTTGGTCCTGGTCTCAGTCCTGGTCCTGGTCTCAGTCCTGGTCCTGGTCTTTCCTCAGACTCTCCTGATGGTCAGCAGAAGAACGAGGAGGCTCTGGCCACGGCCGAGAGCTTCGGCTGCAGCAGAGAACACACTCAGCTCCCTCCAGCGACTGTGTCCATCAAGATCAACACCAAGAAGGTACGAGCCAATCAGAGCGCAGGGAACGGGCCAATCAGAGCGCAGGGAACGGGCCAATCAGAGCGCAGGGAACGGGCCAATCAGAGCGCAGGGAACGGGCCAATCAGAGCGCAGGGAACCGGCCAATCAGAGCGCAGGGAACGGGCCAATCAGAGCGCAGGGAACGGGCCAATCAGAGCGCAGGGAACGGGCCAATCAGAGCGCAGGGAACGGGCCAATCAGAGCGCAGGGAACGGGCCAATCAGAGCGCAGGGAACGGGCCAATCAGAGCGCAGGGAACGGGCCAATCATATCCTTGAATAAGAGCTGAAGTGTCCTTTCTCTCCCCCTCTCTCAGGCCTTTGTGGGCAGTCCGGTGGAGGCACAGGTGGACTTTGTGAACCAATCAGACGCCCCGCTGCAGAGTCGGGTGCTGGTTACCGTGGAGACCATCTACTACACGGGTGTGAGCTCTCGACAGGTTCATCAGGAGACGTACAACCTGGACCTGCCCCCGAAGTCATGTGAGAAACGTGACATGTCTGACCAGTGTGTGACCGGTGTGTGACCAGTGTGTGACCGGTGTGTGACCAGTGTGTGACCGGTGTGTGACCAGTGTGTGACCGGTGTGTGACCAGTGTGTGACCAGTGTCTGACCGGTGTATGACCAGTGTCTGACCAGTGTCTGACCGGTGTGTGACCAGTGTGTGACCGGTGTGTGACCAGTGTGTGACCAGTGTCTGACCGGTGTGTGACCAGTGTGTGACCGGTGTGTGACCAGTGTGTGACCGGTGTGTGACCAGTGTGTGACCAGTGTCTGACCGGTGTGTGACCAGTGTGTGACCGGTGTGTGACCAGTGTGTGACCGGTGTGTGACCAGTGTGTGACCGGTGTGTGACCAGTGTGTGACCGGTGTGTGACCAGTGTGTGACCGGTGTATGACCAGTGTGTGACCGGTGTATGACCAGTGTGTGACCGGTGTGTGACCAGTGTGTGACCGGTGTGTGACCAGTGTGTGACCGGTGTGTGACCAGTGTGTGACCGGTGTGTGACCAGTGTGTGACCAGTGTCTGACCGGTGTATGACCAGTGTCTGACCAGTGTCTGACCGGTGTGTGACCAGTGTGTGACCGGTGTGTGACCAGTGTGTGACCAGTGTCTGACCGGTGTGTGACCAGTGTGTGACCGGTGTGTGACCAGTGTGTGACCGGTGTGTGACCAGTGTGTGACCAGTGTCTGACCGGTGTGTGACCAGTGTGTGACCGGTGTGTGACCAGTGTGTGACCGGTGTGTGACCAGTGTGTGACCGGTGTGTGACCAGTGTGTGACCGGTGTATGACCAGTGTGTGACCAGTGTGTGACCAGTGTCTGACCGGTGTATGACCAGTGTGTGACCAGTGTGTGACCAGTGTGTGACCGGTGTGTGACCAGTGTGTGACCTGTGTGTGACCAGTGTGTGACCAGTGTCTGACCGGTGTGTGACCAGTGTGTGACCAGTGTCTGACCGGTGTATGACCAGTGTGTGACCAGTGTCTGACCGGTGTGTGACCGGTGTATGACCAGTGTGTGACCAGTGTCTGACCGGTGTGTGACCGGTGTGTGACCGGTGTCTGACCGGTGTGTGACCGGTGTATGACCAGTGTGTAACCGGTGTATGACCGGTGTATGACCGGTGTATGACCAGTGTGTGACCGGTGTGTGACCGGTGTGTGACCGGTGTCTGACCGGTGTGTGACCGGTGTATGACCAGTGTGTGACCGGTGTATGACCGGTGTATGACCGGTGTGTGACCGGTGTCTGACTGGTGGAACAGAAGGGCCTCTGACACGCCTGCACTGCCCCTCCAGCCCAGCAGATGGAGGTCACGGTTCCTTCTCACGACTACATGAGGTTCCTCAGTTCTCAGCCCAACCTGAAGCTCACAGTCACCGCCAAACTGCCCCAGGGCGGAATCGTCAGCGAGTCTGCCGTCATCAGCCTGGAAGTGCTGTGGCTGCAACTCAGGGTGAGACCGGGACCAGGACTAAAGACAGGACCGGGACCAGGACCAGGACCAGGACCAGGACCAAGACCAGGACCAGGACCAGGACCAGGACCGGGACTAAAGACAGGACCAGGACCTGGACCGGGTTGGGGCCCGAGGCGGGTGTGGACACATGTTTAATGTAGAAGATAACGCGCACACACTCGCTGTCGCCCCCTGCAGGTGTCTTCTCCGGTGTACGTGGGACAGAGGACCATGGCCTCTGTGTCCTTCAACAACAAACTGGACGTGGCCCTGGTCCAGCCCAACCTGGCCATGGAAGGACCCGGGCTCCTGTCCTATAAGTCCAAGGACTTTGAGTAAGACCTGATGTTCAGATGAAGTTTGTGGCTGAAGCTGGAGTTCACTTTTGTTTCTTTGTAGAAACATTGAACCTGGAGCTTCTCTCAAATGGGACGTGGAGTTTTACGCCTACTCAGTCGGGACTAAAACACTCTCTGCTCTCCTGGTCAGCAAGAACCAGTACATGGTAAGTCCTGGTTTAGTCCTAGTTTAGTCCTGGTTTAGACCTGGTTTAGTCCTGGTTTAGTCCTGGTTTAGACCTGGTTTAGTCCTGGTTTAGACCTGGTTTAGTCCTGGTTTAGTCCTGGTTTAGTCCTGGTTTAGACCTGGTTTAGACCTGGATTAGTCCTGGTTTAGTCCTGGTTTAGACCTGGTTTATTCCCCGTTTAGACCTGGTTTAGTCCTGGTTTAGACCTGGATTAGTCCTGGTTTAGACCTGGTTTAGACCTGGATTAGTCCTGGTTTAGACCTGGTTTAGACCTGGTTTAGTCCTGGTTTAGACCTGGTTTAGACCTGGATTAGTCCTGGTTTAGTCCTGGTTTAGACCTGGTTTAGACCTGGTTTAGACCTGGTTTAGACCTGGTTTAGACCTGGATTAGTCCTGGTTTAGACCTGGTTTAGACCTGGTTTAGACCTGGTTTAGTCCCCGTTTAGACCTGGTTTAGACCTGGTTTAGTCCTGGTTTAGTCCTGGTTTAGACCTGGTTTAGACCTGGTTTAGACCTGGTTTAGTCCTGGTTTAGCCCTGGTTTAGACCTGGTTTAGACCTGGTTTAGACCTGGTATAGATCTGGTTTATTCCCCGTTTAGACCTGGTTTAGTCCTGGTTTAGACCTGGATTAGTCCTGGTTTAGACCTGGTTTAGACCTGGATTAGTCCTGGTTTAGTCCTGGTTTAGACCTGGTGTAGTCCTGGTTTAGACCTGGTTTAGACCTGGTTTAGACCTGGATTAGTCCTGGTTTAGTCCTGGTTTAGACCTGGTGTAGTCCTGGTTTAGATCTGGTTTAGACCTGGTTTAGTCCTGGTTTAGACCTGGTTTAGACCTGGTTTAGACCTGGTTTAGTCCTGGTTTAGACCTGGTGTAGTCCTGGTTTAGACCTGGTTTAGACCTGGTTTAGACCTGGTTTAGACCTGGTTTAGACCTGGTTTAGACCTGGTGTAGTCCTGGTTTAGACCTGGTTTAGACCTGGTTTAGACCTGGTTTAGTCCTAGTTTAGACCTGGTTTAGACCTGGTTTAGTCCTGGTTTAGTCCTGGTTTAGTCCTGGTTTAGACCTGGTTTAGACCTGGATTAGTCCTGGTTTAGTCCTGGTTTAGACCTGGTGTAGTCCTGGTTTAGACCTGGTTTAGACCTGGATTAGTCCTGGTTTAGACCTGGTTTAGTCCTGGTTTAGACCTGGTTTAGACCTGGTTTAGACCTGGTTTAGACCTGGTTTAGACCTGGTGTAGTCCTGGTTTAGACCTGGATTAGTCCTGGTTTAGACCTGGTTTAGTCCTGGTTTAGACCTGGTTTAGACCTGGATTAGTCCTGGTTTAGTCCTGGTTTAGTCCTGGTGTAGTCCTGGTTTAGACCTGGTTTAGACCTGGATTAGTCCTGGTTTAGACCTGGTTTAGACCTGGTTTAGACCTTTTTTAGACCTGGTTTAGTCCTGGTTTAGACCTGGTTTAGACCTGGATTAGTCCTGGTTTAGTCCTGGTTTAGACCTGGTTTAGACCTGGTGTAGTCCTGGTTTAGACCTGGTTTAGACCTGGTTTAGACCTGGTTTAGACCTGGTTTAGTCCTGGTTTAGACCTGGTTTAGACCTGGATTAGTCCTGGTTTAGTCCTGGTTTAGACCTGGTGTAGTCCTGGTTTAGACGTGGTTTAGACCTGGTTTAGTCCTGGTTTAGACCTGGTTTAGACCTGGATTAGTCCTGGTTTAGTCCTGGTTTAGACCTGGTGTAGTCCTGGTTTAGACCTGGTTTAGACCTGGTTTAGACCTGGTTTAGTCCTGGTTTAGACCTGGTTTAGACCTGGATTAGTCCTGGTTTAGTCCTGGTTTAGACCTGGTGTAGTCCTGGTTTAGACCTGGTTTAGACCTGGTTTAGACCTGGTTTAGTCCTGGTTTAGACCTGGTTTAGACCTGGATTAGTCCTGGTTTAGTCCTGGTTTAGACCTGGTTTAGACCTGGTTTAGACCTGGTTTAGACCTGGTGTAGTCCTGGTTTAGACCTGGTTTAGACCTGGTTTAGACCTGGTTTAGTCCTGGTTTAGACCTGGTTTAGACCTGGATTAGTCCTGGTTTAGTCCTGGTTTAGACCTGGTGTAGTCCTGGTTTAGACCTGGTTTAGACCTGGTTTAGTCCTGGTTTAGACCTGGTTTAGACCTGGTTTAGACCTGGTTTAGTCCTGGTTTAGACCTGGTGTAGTCCTGGTTTAGACCTGGTTTAGACCTGGTTTAGACCTGGTTTAGACCTGGTTTAGTCCTGGTTTAGTCCTGCTTTAGTCCTGGTTTAGACCTGGTTTAGTCCTGGTTTAGACCTGGTTTAGACCTGGTTTAGACCTTTTTTAGACCTGGTTTAGTCCTGGTTTAGACCTGGTTTAGACCTGGTTTAGACCTGGATTAGTCCTGGTTTAGACCTGGTTTAGACCTGGTTTAGACCTGGTTTAGACCTGGTTTAGACCTGGTTTAGACCTGGTTTAGACCTGGTTTAGACCTGGTTTAGTCCTGGTTTAGACCTGGTTTAGACCTGGTTTAGACCTGGATTAGTCCTGGTTTAGACCTGGTTTAGACCTGGTTTAGACCTGGTTTAGTCCCCGTTTAGACCTGGTTTAGACCTGGTTTAGTCCTGGTTTAGTCCTGGTTTAGACCTGGTTTAGACCTGGTTTAGACCTGGTTTAGTCCTGGTTTAGCCCTGGTTTAGACCTGGTTTAGACCTGGTTTAGACCTGGTATAGATCTGGTTTATTCCCCGTTTAGACCTGGTTTAGTCCTGGTTTAGACCTGGATTAGTCCTGGTTTAGACCTGGTTTAGACCTGGATTAGTCCTGGTTTAGTCCTGGTTTAGACCTGGTGTAGTCCTGGTTTAGACCTGGTTTAGACCTGGTTTAGACCTGGATTAGTCCTGGTTTAGTCCTGGTTTAGACCTGGTGTAGTCCTGGTTTAGATCTGGTTTAGACCTGGTTTAGTCCTGGTTTAGACCTGGTTTAGACCTGGTTTAGACCTGGTTTAGTCCTGGTTTAGACCTGGTGTAGTCCTGGTTTAGACCTGGTTTAGACCTGGTTTAGACCTGGTTTAGACCTGGTTTAGACCTGGTTTAGACCTGGTGTAGTCCTGGTTTAGACCTGGTTTAGACCTGGTTTAGACCTGGTTTAGTCCTGGTTTAGACCTGGTTTAGTCCTGGTTTAGACCTGGTTTAGTCCTGGTTTAGACCTGGTTTAGACCTGGTTTAGTCCTGGTTTAGTCCTGGTTTAGTCCTGATTTAGACCTGGTTTAGTCCTGGTTTAGTCCTGGTTTAGTCCTGGTTTAGACCTGGTTTAGACCTGGTTTAGACCTGGTTTAGACCTGGTTTAGACCTGGATTAGTCCTGGTTTAGACCTGGTTTAGTCCTGGTTTAGACCTGGTTTAGACCTGGTTTAGACCTGGTTTAGACCTGGTTTAGTCCTGGTTTAGACCTGGTTTAGACCTGGTTTAGACCTGGATTAGTCCTGGTTTAGACCTGGTTTAGACCTGGTTTAGACCTGGTTTAGTCCTGGTTTAGACCTGGTTTAGACCTGGTTTAGACCTGGTTTAGACCTGGTTTAGACCTGGATTAGTCCTGGTTTAGACCTGGTTTAGTCCTGGTTTAGACCTGGTTTAGACCTGGTTTAGACCTTTTTTAGACCTGGTTTAGTCCTGGTTTAGACCTGGTTTAGACCTGGTTTAGACCTGGATTAGTCCTGGTTTAGACCTGGTTTAGACCTGGTTTAGACCTTTTTTAGACCTGGTTTAGTCCTGGTTTAGACCTGGTTTAGACCTGGTTTAGACCTGGTTTAGACCTGGTTTAGTCCTGGTTTAGACCTGGTTTAGACCTGGATTAGTCCTGGTTTAGACCTGGTTTAGTCCTGGTTTAGACCTGGTTTAGACCTGGTTTAGACCTTTTTTAGACCTGGTTTAGACCTGGTTTAGACCTGGTTTAGACCTTTTTTAGTCCTGGTTTAGTCCTGGTTTAGACCTGGTTTAGACCTGGTTTAGACCTGGATTAGTCCTGGTTTAGTCCTGGTTTAGACCTGGTTTAGACCTGGTTTAGACCTGGATTAGTCCTTTTTTAGACCTGGTTTAGTCCTGGTTTAGTCCTGGTTTAGACCTGGTTTAGACCTGGTTTAGACCTGGTTTAGACCTGGTTTAGACCTGGTTTAGACCTGGTTTAGTCCTGGTTTAGACCTGGTTTAGACCTGGATTAGTCCTGGTTTAGACCTGGTTTAGTCCTGGTTTAGACCTGGTTTAGACCTGGATTAGTCCTTTTTTAGACCTGGTTTAGACCTGGTTTAGACCTGGTTTAGACCTGGTTTAGACCTGGTTTAGACCTGGTTTAGACCTGGTTTTTCTCTTTTATTTCAGGCTTGGGGATTCATCGATGTGAATGTTCTTCCCGCTCCTCATTGGCTGCCTCCGACCTTTGGCTCCGCCCCTTTTGGATATCCAACACTCGGAAGCTTTGGTCGGTCTTTGGGCGGGGCTTAGGATGACATGGACTTTGATTCGCTCTTTGCTTCTGTCAATCATTCATCTTAATCAATGTATTCTCTCATGAACACGTCAGTTTTATTTGTTTATGATTTGATCTAAATGATTGTATTGTTTGTTTTTAATTCTTTTATGAAATTTAACCTGATATTTTCTGAACAATAAAGCATCCACAAAGACAACTGTTTACACTCTGTTTGTATTATTGCATACACCATTTTATTCATTATTCATTGTCCCGCGTCCGGCCCGCGTCCAACCCGCGGCCCGCGTCCGGCCCGGGTCCGTCCCGCGTCCAACCCGCGTCCAACCCGCGTCCAACCCGCGTCCAACCCGCGGCCCGCGTCCGGCCCGGGTCCGTCCCGCGTCCAACCCGCGTCCAACCCGCGTCCAACCCGCGTCCAACCCGCGGCCCGCGTCCGGCCCGGGTCCGTCCCGCGTCCAACCCGCGGCCCGCGTCCGGCCCGGGTCCGTCCCGCGTCCAACCCGCGTCCAACCCGCGTCCAACCCGCGTCCAACCCGCGTCCAACCCGCGGCCCGCGTCCGGCCCGGGTCCGTCCCGCGTCCAACCCGCGTCCAACCCGCGTCCAACCCGCGTCCAACCCGCGGCCCGCGTCCGGCCCGGGTCCGTCCCGCGTCCAACCCGCGGCCCGCGTCCGGCCCGGGTCCGTCCCGCGTCCAACCCGCGTCCAACCCGCGTCCAACCCGCGTCCAACCCGCGGCCCGCGTCCGGCCCGGGTCCGTCCCGCGTCCAACCCGCGGCCCGCGTCCGGCCCGGGTCCGTCCCGCGTCCAACCCGCGTCCAACCCGCGTCCAACCTGCGTCCAACCCGCGTCCAACCCGCGGCCCGCGTCCGGCCCGGGTCCGTCCCGCGTCCAACCCGCGTCCAACCCGCGTCCAACCCGCGGCCCGCGTCCGGCCCGGGTCCGTCCCGCGTCCAACCCGCGTCCAACCCGCGTCCAACCCGCGTCCAACCCGCGGCCCGCGTCCGGCCCGGGTCTGTAAACGACTGCGAGAGGCGAGGATCGTTCTTAAACTCTTTATTTGGTACAAACAGAAGCTTGTGGTGTCTGGCTCCTCCCACAGTTTAAATACTCTGTCAGTACACAGTTTAAATACTCTGTCAGTACACAGTTTAAATACTCTGTCAGTACACAGTTTAAATACTCTGTCAGTACACAGTTTAAATACTCTGTCAGTACACAGTTTAAATACTCTGTCAGTACACAGTTTAAATACTCTGTCAGTACACAGTTTAAATACTCTGTCAGTACACAGTTTAAATACTCTGTCAGTACACAGTTTAAATACTCTGTCAGTACACAGTTTAAATACTCTGTCAGTACACAGTTTAAATACTCTGTCAGTACACAGTTTAAATACTCTGTCAGTACACAGTTTAAATACTCTGTCAGTACACAGTTTAAATACTCTGTCAGTACACAGTTTAAATACTCTGTCAGTACACAGTTTAAATACTCTGTCAGTACACAGTTTAAATACTCTGTCAGTACACAGTTTAAATACTCTGTCAGTACACAGTTTAAATACTCTGTCAGTACACAGTTTAAATACTCTGTCAGTACACAGTTTAAATACTCTGTCAGTACACAGTTTAAATACTCTGTCAGTACACAGTTTAAATACTCTGTCAGTACACAGTTTAAATACTCTGTCAGTACACAGTTTAAATACTCTGTCAGTACACAGTTTAAATACTCTGTCAGTACACAGTTTAAATACTCTGTCAGTACACAGTTTAAATACTCTGTCAGTACACAGTTTAAATACTCTGTCAGTACACAGTTTAAATACTCTGTCAGTACACAGTTTAAATACTCTGTCAGTACACAGTTTAAATACTCTGTCAGTACACAGTTTAAATACTCTGTCAGTACACAGTTTAAATACTCTGTCAGTACACAGTTTAAATACTCTGTCAGTACACAGTTTAAATACTCTGTCAGTACACAGTTTAAATACTCTGTCAGTACACAGTTTAAATACTCTGTCAGTACACAGTTTAAATACTCTTAAAATGTGTTCAATATCATTTAATTAGTGATTTAATGACATCATCTAACGCTGATATTTTCTGAACAATAAAGCATCCACAAAGACAACTGTTTACAGGCTTACATGGTGTCCCGGTTGGACACACGGTGTCCCGGTTGGACACACGGTGTCCCGGTTGGACATACGGTGTCCCGGTTGGACATACGGTGTCCCGGTTGGACATACGGTGTCCCGGTTGGACACACGGTGTCCCGGTTGGACATACGGTGTCCCGGTTGGACATACGGTGTCCCGGTTGGACATACGGTGTCCCGGTTGGACACACGGTGTCCCGGTTGGACATACGGTGTCCCGGTTGGACATACGGTGTCCCGGTTGGACACACGGTGTCCCGGTTGGACACACGGTGTCCCGGTTGGACACACGGTGTCCCGGTTGGACATACGGTGTCCCGGTTGGACACATGGTGGTTGTAGTCCAGATTGTCAGGTTCAGACTAAGATATGTGAGTTTTGTCATCATCAGGGTCAGATTCTTGATCTGGCAACATTAATCCTCAAGGTCAGGACATGTGCAGGTGTTTGTTCTAAGACAGGAACACAATCCAATCACAATCAATACACTGACAACAACAAAGAGATGAGTGAACGCCACAGTGCAGCCCAAGGGCCCAAGGGCCCAAGGGCCCAAGAGGCTGTTTAACCACAGACCATGAGGCATCAGCAGTTCATCTGAGAGAGCTTTAGCCGGAGCTTTAGCCAGAGCTAAGCCGGAGCTTTAGCCGGAGCTAAGCTGGAGCTTTAGCCGGAGCTAAGCTGGAGCTTTAGCCGGAGCTAAGCTGGAGCTTTAGCCGGAGCTTTAGCCGGAGCTTTAGCCGGAGCTTTAGCCAGAGCTAAGCTGGAGCTTTAGCCAGAGCTAAGCCGGAGCTTTAGCCGGAGCTTTAGCCAGAGCTAAGCCGGAGCTTTAGCCGGAGCTTTAGCCAGAGCTAAGCTGGAGCTTTAGCCGGAGCTTTAGCCGGAGCTTTAGCCAGAGCTAAGCTGGAGCTTTAGCCAGAGCTAAGCTGGAGCTTTAGCATCCTTGCCATCAGGGGCAGTATTGTTAGGAATGAAAGTACCAAACAGAGCAAATAGCAGAAAGCATGTCAAGAGCAATGCCATTCTGACAATTGTTCTGTAATTCTTTGCGTCTGTTGTAAAGTTAAAGTTATAAACATCTTTTCTGTTTAGAATGAATGCACTTTATCCATTCAACATTAATATTAAATGTTGCCCGAAAATGGAACACCACTGAGGCTCCCACAGAATAGAGATAAACATCTGGGTCAAATGATGAAGGGCTGTTAAGGGTTAAAGGAGGAGGATGCTGAGGCGGGCGTGTCCTGTAATACCTCACTCGTCCAGGAGGGTTTCATTGTAGAAAAAGATTCAATTGTTTCATTTGGACTTTAAAAAAACCCGAAACGTTTCAACGCTCCAAGAATCCAAGAGTCATTCTCAATCTGCGGATCAAGACCGGAAATCCTACTCTGAGTAAGCCCCGCCCACCAGGCTCCGCCCCAAAGCTTTGGTGTCGCTACGTCGATGACACATTTGTAACAATCAAGAAACAAGAGCTGGAGCCAGCACAAGAGAAGACCCCAAGAGAAGACCCTAAGAGAAGACCCCAAGAGAAGACCCCAAGAGAAGACCCTAAGAGAAGACCCCAAGAGAAGACCCCAAGAGAAGACCCCAAGAGAAGACCCCAAGAGAAGACCCTAAGAGAAGACCCTAAGAGAAGACCCCAAGAGAAGACCCCAAGAGAAGACCCCAAGAGAAGACCCTAAGAGAAGACCCCAAGAGAAGACCCTAAGAGAAGACCCCAAGAGAAGACCCTAAGAGAAGACCCTAAGAGAAGACCCCAAGAGAAGACCCCAAGAGAAGACCCTAAGAGAAGACCCCAAGAGAAGACCCTAAGAGAAGACCCTAAGAGAAGACCCCAAGAGAAGACCCCAAGAGAAGACCCCAAGAGAAGACCCTAAGAGAAGACCCCAAGAGAAGACCCTAAGAGAAGACCCCAAGAGAAGGCCCTGAGAGAAGACCCTAAGAGAAGACCCCAAGAGAAGACCCCAAGAGAAGGCCCCAAGAGAAGACCCCAAGAGAAGACCCTAAGAGAAGACCCCAAGAGAAGACCCCAAGAGAAGACCCTAAGAGAAGACCCCAAGAGAAGACCCCAAGAGAAGACCCTAAGAGAAGACCCCAAGAGAAGACCCCAAGAGAAGACCCTAAGAGAAGACCCCAAGAGAAGACCCTAAGAGAAGACCCCAAGAGAAGACCCTAAGAGAAGACCCCAAGAGAAGACCCCAAGAGAAGACTCTAAGAGAGGTGCCCACCAGCTCAGAGGACAAGAGGAGGTGTCCACCAGCTCAGAGGACAAGAGGAGGAGCCCACCAGCTCAGAGGACAAGAGGAGGTGTCCACCAGCTCAGAGGACAAGAGGAGGAGCCCACCAGCTCAGAGGACAAGAGGAGGAGCCCACCAGCTCAGAGGACAAGAGGAGGTGTCCACCAGCTCAGAGGACAAGAGGAGGTGTCCACCAGCTCTGAGGACAAGAGGAGGAGCCCACCAGCTCAGAGGACAAGAGGAGGTGTCCACCAGTTTAGAGGACAAGAGGAGGAGCCCACCAGCTCAGAGGACAAGAGGAGGTGTCCACCAGCTCAGAGGACAAGAGGAGGTGTCCCCCAGCTCAGAGGACAAGAGGAGGTGTCCACCAGCTCAGAGGACAAGAGGAGGTGTCCACCAGCTCAAAGGACAAGAGGAGGTGTCCACCAGCTCAGAGGACAAGAGGAGGTGTCCACCAGCTCAGAGGACAAGAGGAGGTGTCCACCAGCTCAGAGGACAAGAGGAGGTGTCCACCAGCTCAGAGGACAAGAGGAGGTGTCCACCAGCCCAGAGGACAAGAGGAGGTGTCCACCAGCTCAGAGGACAAGAGGAGGTGTCCACCAGCTCAGAGGACAAGAGGAGGTGTCCACCAGCTCAGAGGACAAGAGGAGGTGTCCACCAGCCCAGAGGACAAGAGGAGGTGTCCACCAGCTCAGAGGACAAGAGGAGGTGTCCACCAGCTCAGAGGACAAGAGGAGGTGTCCACCAGCTCAGAGGACAAGAGGAGGTGTCCACCAGCTCAGAGGACAAGAGGAGGAGGGGCCTTGTAACGCTTTGACAAACATGAAATACATAAATACAAGATGAAGCCTGTTTAAAAGTGGTTAAACGTTTTGCAGATATAAAGACTTATTATATTTAAATCATTTGATATTTTTTATTTCTGCTCGTTTCATTCACACAATGTAATGTAAAAAGAAAAGGAATCTTTTATAGTCATCTTGAATAAAATAAAATAAATGAATATCACGTGATCTTGGAGTCACATGATTTAGGAAAAAGCAAAACATTGCCGTTTCCTTTTACATTTCAAAATAAAGTATTTAGCGTGCTTCAAACATGAAATAAATACTCGATATCCAACGAAGTAGCAAATATGTCCCTTTTAAATCATTCAAACGCTCTTTCGTTCAGTTTTATGACAATGTAAAGTTTAAAAATACAAAATCACGCGTTATTTGTCTCGGGTTCGTCTTATTTTGAAAGCGGCCGGTGACACGTGACGCGGAGCTGAAGCTTCCGCCGCGGCTGCGCATTTTCAGGACTTTTCGTCACTTTTCTCTCTAAAACGTGTCGCTTTGGTCCGTGAAAGTGTCGGAAATGTCGGAGGAACATTATCTGGAGCTGAGCGAGAGCCCCGTGACGTTTGAGCACGCGTCCAGCGTCAACAACGTGTTCTTCGACGAGGCTAACAAACAGGTTAGCCTGTTAGCCTGTTAGCTCTGCAGGAGCAGGTTTATTAAAGCTTTTAAACTTTTTTTTATGAGTTTGAATGAGGAAACCGCACTTGGATTTCAAATATGTTTTCGCACTACGACATCGACCAGAATATAAATGTATTATGTATATTCATGACATTAGTTTCAATGTTAGAAATGTAAACAAACACGAGCAGAGCCATAAGTGGCACAGAACATGAAATTAAATCACAGAAAAGCCTCACGATCATTTCAAATGCTTAGTTTGTATTTTATTCTTTAAATATGTTTAAAATGCACTTCCAGTTTCATTTCATTTAATGTTGTGGTCACAGTGTTTGTGTCAAGATAAAAACATGATGTCTTTAAAAGTACAAGATCCACGGATAAAACATCTAAAGAACTAAAGAAGCTGTTACTGATTATTGTGTTGATTCTGCAATATTAGATTTATCATCGTCCCTCCTGCGTCCAACTGAAGACCTCCTGAGGACATCATGAGACACCTTAGAGACCTGTCCACACGCTGACCTGTCCTCACGCTGACCTGTCCTCACACTGACCTGTCCACACGCTGACCTGTCCTCACGCTGACCTGTCCTCACACTGACCTGTCCACACGCTGACCTGTCCTCACGCTGACCTGTCCTCACACTGACCTGTCCTCACGCTGACCTGTCCACACGCTCACCTGTCCGACCTGTCCACACACTGACCTGTCCTCACACTGACCTGTCCTCACGCTGACCTGTCCACACACTGACCTGTCCACACGCTGACCTGTCCGACCTGTCCACACACTGACCTGTCCTCACACTGACCTGTCCTCACGCTGACCTGTCCACACACTGACCTGTCCACACGCTGACCTGTCCGACCTGTCCACACACTGACCTGTCCTCACACTGACCTGTCCTCACGCTGACCTGTCCACACACTGACCTGTCCTCACACTGACCTGTCCACACGCTGACCTGTCCTCACGCTGACCTGTCCACACACTGACCTGTCTGACCTGTCCACACACTGACCTGTCCTCACGCTGACCTGTCCTCACGCTGACCTGTCCACACACTGACCTGTCCTCACACTGACCTGTCCTCACGCTGACCTGTCCACACGCTGACCTGTCCACACGCTGACCTGTCCGACCTGTCCACACACTGACCTGTCCACACACTGACCTGTCCACTCACTGACCTGTCCGACCTGTCCACACGCTGACCTGTCCTCACGCTGACATGTCCACACACTGACCTGTCCACACACTGACCTGTCCTCACACTGACCTGTCCTCACGCTGACCTGTCCACACACTGACCTGTCCTCACACTGACCTGTCCACACGCTGACCTGTCCTCACACTGACCTGTCCACACACTGACCTGTCCACACGCTGACCTGTCCTCACGCTGACCTGTCCACACGCTGACCTGTCCTCACGCTGACCTGTCCTCACGCTGACCTGTCCTCACGCTGACCTGTCCTCACACTGACCTGTCCACACACTGACCTGTCCACACGCTGACCTGTCCTCACACTGACCTGTCCTCACACTGACCTGTCCACACGCTGACCTGTCCTCACACTGACCTGTCCACACACTGACCTGTCCACACACTGACCTGTCCACACGCTGACCTGTCCTCACACTGACCTGTCCTCACACTGACCTGTCCACACACTGACCTGTCCACACGCTGACCTGTCCTCACGCTGACCTGTCCTCACACTGACCTGTCCACACACTGACCTGTCCACACGCTGACCTGTCCTCACATTGACCTGTCCTCACACTGACCTGTCCACACACTGACCTGTCCTCACACTGACCTGTCCACACACTGACCTGTCCACACGCTGACCTGTCCTCACGCTGACCTATCCTCACACTGACCTGTCCACACACTGACCTGTCCACACGCTGACCTGTCCTCACACTGACCTGTCCTCACACTGACCTGTCCACACACTGACCTGTCCTCACACTGACCTGTCCTCACACTGACCTGTCCACACACTGACCTGTCCTCACACTGACCTGTCCTCACACTGACCTGTCCTCACACTGACCTGTCCTCACACTGACCTGTCCACACACTGACCTGTCCACACGCTGACCTGTCCTCACGCTGACCTATCCTCACACTGACCTGTCCTCACACTGACCTGTCCACACACTGACCTGTCCACACGCTGACCTGTCCTCACACTGACCTGTCCTCACACTGACCTGTCCACACACTGACCTGTCCACACGCTGACCTGTCCTCACACTGACCTGTCCTCACACTGACCTGTCCTCACACTGACCTGTCCACACACTGACCTGTCCACACACTGACCTGTCCACACGCTGACCTGTCCTCACACTGACCTGTCCTCACACTGACCTGTCCACACACTGACCTGTCCTCACACTGACCTGTCCTCACACTGACCTGTCCTCACACTGACCGCTCTGCTTCTGTGGCAGGTGTTCGCGGTGCGTTCGGGCGGAGCCACGGGAGTCGTCGTCAAAGGGCCGGAGGACAAAAGCAGCGTGGCGTTCAGGTAACACACCTCACACGTTCTGCTCAGGGATGCAGACCTAAACCCACGTTCAAGTTCAAGTCTGGATTCGAATCCAGAGGTTTTAGGTTCAGGTCCGGACTCATTAGGTCCGGACCTGAACACAGGCCATATTTGCATAATGTTATAACAGCATAACACAAGACACTTGGCTAAATTAAGTGAAGACACTTGAACAAGGACAACTATCAAACACAAGGCTTAACTGCAACTGAAATAAACTCAACTTGTCTGATTTATTCACTGCTTTTAACAGAAGCTACAACTTACAAATCACAAGCTACGAGCTAAACTATAGCTTAAACAGTTCACACACATTCATGTGTTTTACTTGAGGAACAAGAGCATGTTGAGTGTTGTTGACAGGGTCAGTCGGGGTCAAGGGTCAAAGCAGCTGTTTCATCTGATACAATGTTTCATCTTTAGACACATTTCCATCTTTAAAGGCGGTATGGACGATTTTTCGGCGATTTGAGAACGCAGGCGGAAGTGCACATGCCACTCCCCCGGGCACATGCCACTCCCCCGGGCACATGCCACTCCCCCGTGCACATGCCACTCCCCCGGGCACATGCCACTCCCCCGGGCACATGCCACTCCCCCGTGCACATGCCACTCCCCCGGGCACATGCCACTCCCCCGTGCACATGCCACTCCCCCGGGCACATGCCACTCCCCCGGGCACATGCCACTCCCCCGGGCACATGCCACTCCCCCGTGCACATGCCACTCCCCCGTGCACATGCCACTCCCCCGTGCTCATGCCACTCCCCCGTGCACATGCCACTCCCCCGTGCTCATGCCACTCCCCCGTGCTCGTGCCACTCCCCCGTGCACATGCCACTCCCCCGTGCTCATGCCACTCCCCCGTGCACATGCCACTCCCCCGTGCTCATGCCACTCCCCCGTGCACATGCCACTCCCCCGGGCACATGCCACTCCCCCGTGCTCATGCCACTCCCCCGTGCTCATGCCCCTCCCCCGTGCAAATGCCACTCCCCCGTGCACATGCCACTCCCCCGTGCTCATGCCACTCCCCCGTGCACATGCCACTCCCCCGGGCTCATGCCACTCCCCCGTGCACATGCCACTCCCCCGTGCTCATGCCACTCCCCCGTGCTCATGCCACTCCCCCGTGCACATGCCACTCCCCCGGGCACATGCCACTCCCCCGTGCTCATGCCACTCCCCCGTGCACATGACACTCCCCCGTGCTCGTGCCACTCCCCCGTGCACATGCCACTCCCCCGTGCTCATGCCACTCCCCCGTGCACATGCCACTCCCCCGTGCACATGCCACTCCCCCGTGCTCATGCCACTCCCCCGTGCTCATGCCACTCCCCCGTGCACATGCCACTCCCCCGGGCACATGCCACTCCCCCGTGCTCATGCCACTCCCCCGGGCACATGCCACTCCCCCGTGCACATGACACTCCCCCGTGCACATGCCACTCCCCCGTGCACATGCCACTCCCCCGGGCACATGCCACTCCCCCGTGCACATGCCACTCCCCCGTGCACATGCCACTCCCCCGGGCACATGCCACTCCCCCGTGCACATGCCACTCCCCCGTGCACATGACACTCCCCCGTGCTCGTGCCACTCCCCCGTGCACATGCCACTCCCCCGTGCACATGCCACTCCCCCGGGCACATGCCACTCCCCCGTGCACATGCCACTCCCCCGTGCACATGCCACTCCCCCGGGCACATGCCACTCCCCCGTGCACATGCCACTCCCCCGTGCACATGCCACTCCCCCGTGTGGATTGATACAACACACACGTGCGTTTGTTTATTAGTGCAACGGAGCGCATCGCATCTCTCGTCTCCCATAGATTTCTGTCACTTCTGCGTCAGCTCGAACTGTCTTTCTCCGTCTTCATTTTGCCCCGTTCACTGAGGGAACTATATTATGATAGATCCATGCGCTTAGGCACGCAGAAACGTGAGGACGAGCCTGACGCGGCTGCAGGTGAGCGACAGGTGCGTTTTATGATTGACACGTGGCAGGACAAATGATTTATCCATGACACGAGGAAATATGATAAAACATTTGCTGGAAAAAATGGTCCATTCCACATTTAATGTTCAGATCCTTTAGCATCAAAAGTCAGATAAAACCGTCAAACAGACAAAACACCAATGTAAATAATTAAATAACAGTGTAAAATAACAGTTACAAAAACTAGCATAAAAGTCAACTAGAATCACTATAAAGCAGCAACTTAGCAGTATCAAAAATAGAATATGAAAATGTTTTACACATCACATCAAAATAATGCATCATATTAACAGCATTAAACACCAGACCATATTTAACAACTGTAGAATACAAATACAAAATACTATTACAAAATATAAACTCCAATGAATGAATGCAGCAATTAAGCAATATTACTTTAACTTTACTTTGTATTTACTTAATGCCAAATACATCACACCACAACATAATACTTCAGTTATTTCATTCATATTTACACCCAGACCACGCTAACCCCGCCCCTTTAACACATGGCCACGCCCCTTTAACACGCCACGACGCCCGCAGCACATTAGCCAGCGATCTTACCGGCTTCAGTGTTCACGTGTGGAGACACGGTTCACTTCAGCGTTCACGTGTGGAGACACGGTTCACTTCAGCGTTCACCCGTGGAGACACGGTTCACTTCAGTGTTCACCCGTGGAGACACGGTTCACTTCAGTGTTCACGTGTGGAGACACGGTTCACTTCAGTGTTCACCCGTGGAGACACGGTTCACTTCAGTGTTCACGTGTGGAGACACGGTTCACTTCAGTGTTCACGTGTGGAGACACGGTTCACTTCAGCGTTCACCCGTGGAGACACGGTTCACTTCAGTGTTCACCCGTGGAGACACGGTTCACTTCAGTGTTCACGTGTGGAGACACGGTTCACTTCAGTGTTCACCCGTGGAGACACGGTTCACTTCAGTGTTCACGTGTGGAGACACGGTTCACTTCAGTGTTCACGTGTGGAGACACGGTTCACTTCAGTGTTCACGTGTGGAGACACGGTTCACTTCAGTGTTCACCCGTGGAGACACGGTTCACTTCAGTGTTCACGTGTGGAGACACGGTTCACTTCAGTGTTCACGTGTGGAGACACGGTTCACTTCAGCGTTCACCCGTGGAGACACGGTTCACTTCAGTGTTCACCCGTGGAGACACGGTTCACTTCAGTGTTCACGTGTGGAGACACGGTTCACTTCAGTGTTCACCCGTGGAGACACGGTTCACTTCAGTGTTCACGTGTGGAGACACGGTTCACTTCAGTGTTCACGTGTGGAGACACGGTTCACTTCAGCGTTCACCCGTGGAGACACGGTTCACTTCAGCGTTCACGTGTGGAGACACGGTTCACTTCAGCGTTCACGTGTGGAGACACGGTTCACTTCAGTGTTCACCCGTGGAGACACGGTTCACTTCAGTGTTCACGTGTGGAGACACGGTTCACTTCAGTGTTCACGTGTGGAGACACGGTTCACTTCAGTGTTCACGTGTGGAGACACGGTTCACTTCAGTGTTCACGTGTGGAGACACGGTTCACTTCAGTGTTCACGTGTGGAGACACGGTTCACTTCAGTGTTCACGTGTGGAGACACGGTTCACTTCAGTGTTCACGTGTGGAGACACGGTTCACTTCAGTGTTCACGTGTGGAGACACGGTTCACTTCAGTGTTCACGTGTGGAGACACGGTTCACTTCAGCGTTCACGTGTGGAGACACGGTTCACTTCAGCGTTCACGTGTGGAGACACGGTTCACTTCAGCGTTCACGTGTGGAGACACGGTTCACTTCAGCGTTCACGTGTGGAGACACGGTTCACTTCAGTGTTCACGTGTGGAGACACGGTTCACTTCAGTGTTCACGTGTGGAGACACGGTTCACTTCAGCGTTCACGTGTGGAGACACGGTTCACTTCAGCGTTCACCCGTGGAGACACGGTTCACTTCAGTGTTCACGTGTGGAGACACGGTTCACTTCAGTGTTCACGTGTGGAGACACGGTTCACTTCAGCGTTCACGTGTGGAGACACGGTTCACTTCAGCGTTCACGTGTGTGTGGAGACACAGTTCACTTCAGCGTTCACCCGTGGAGACACGGTTCACTTCAGCGTTCACCCGTGGAGACACGGTTCACTTCAGTGTTCACGTGTGGAGACACGGTTCACTTCAGTGTTCACGTGTGGAGACACGGTTCACTTCAGTGTTCACGTGTGGAGACACGGTTCACTTCAGTGTTCACGTGTGGAGACACGGTTCACTTCAGTGTTCACGTGTGGAGACACGGTTCACTTCAGTGTTCACGTGTGGAGACACGGTTCACTTCAGTGTTCACGTGTGGAGACACGGTTCACTTCAGTGTTCACGTGTGGAGACACGGTTCACTTCAGCGTTCACCCGTGGAGACACGGTTCACTTCAGTGTTCACGTGTGGAGACACGGTTCACTTCAGTGTTCACGTGTGGAGACACGGTTCACTTCAGTGTTCACGTGTGGAGACACGGTTCACTTCAGTGTTCACGTGTGGAGACACGGTTCACTTCAGTGTTCACGTGTGGAGACACGGTTCTGTCTCTCGCATCTTTAATCCTATTTCACCGGCTTCATCTTCTGCCCTGAAGACGTGTGCGTCACTAATTATGGTCCGTGTGCGACATTGACAGCGACACATGTCAGTGTTTACGTCTTTTCCAGCGTGAATTTGGCGATGAATGGAAGGTTTAAGATGGTTTAGATTCTAGAACAAAAAGGAGATAATTTGTCTGTGTTATATTTTATATGAGTCCAGAACCGAATCACCGGGTTTCGTTTTTTTTGGACCTGAACCGAAAAGTTTTTACAAGTCCAGATCCGGTCCGTCGTAGCGGTACACACGTTCTGCTCCTCACGTTCTGCTCCTAAAGCCAGTATAACTCCACCACTGACGTGCGCTTCTCTTCAAACCTGGCGGTATGTTTGACCACTGCGGTTGCCATGGTAACGGCCCTCACGGAGAACACTTCAGGCACAGATATTATCATTGATGGATCTGGTTCTTGTGCTCCTGAAGGATGGAGGACAGAGGAGAGGTCAAGTGCATCAAGTTCTCTCTGGGGAACAAGATCCTGGCCGTGCAGAGGACCTCCAAGTCTGTGGTCAGTCCTGGACCTGGACCTGGACCTGGACCTGGACCTGGACCTGGACCTGGACCTGGACCAGTTTGTATTGGGTCTTTAAAGGGTTTTGTGTGTTTTGTGCTTTTAGGATTTCTTAAACTTCATCCCAGATTTCCCGCACACAGAGTTCTCTCAGGAGTGTAAGGTCTGGAGAAAAACTTGTTTTTTACAAAATATTCTGCTTTTTTTTTTATTTCATGGACATGTTTTAACTGTTTGATGTCATTTTCAGACCAAGAATGCGTCTGTGCTGGGATTCTGCTGGACCAACTGGAACGAGGTCGTCTTCATCACTGACCAAGGCATCGAGTACTACCAGGTCTGAACCAGGTCTAAACCAGGTCTGAACCAGGTCTGAACCAGGTCTAAACCGGGTCTGAACCTGGTCTGAACCAGGTCTAAACCAGGTCTGAACCAGGTCTGAACCAGGTCTAAACCGGGTCTGAACCAGGTCTGAACCGGGTCTGAACCAGGTCTGAACCAGGTCTAAACCGGGTCTGAACCAGGTCTGAACCGGGTCTAAACCGGGTCTGAACCAGGTCTGAACCGGGTCTAAACCAGGTCTGAACCAGGTCTAAACCGGGTCTGAACCAGGTCTAAACCGGGTCTGAACCGGGTCTGAACCAGGTCTAAACCGGGTCTGAACCAGGTCTGAACCAGGTCTAAACCGGGTCTGAACCAGGTCTGAACCAGGTCTAAACCGGGTCTGAACCAGGTCTGAACCGGGTCTAAACCGGGTCTGAACCAGGTCTGAACCGGGTCTAAACCAGGTCTGAACCAGGTCTAAACCGGGTCTGAACCAGGTCTAAACCGGGTCTGAACCGGGTCTGAACCAGGTCTAAACCGGGTCTGAACCAGGTCTGAACCAGGTCTAAACCGGGTCTGAACCAGGTCTGAACCAGGTCTAAACCGGGTCTGAACCAGGTCTGAACCGGGTCTAAACCGGGTCTGAACCAGGTCTGAACCGGGTCTAAACCAGGTCTGAACCAGGTCTAAACCGGGTCTGAACCAGGTCTAAACCGGGTCTGAACCGGGTCTGAACCAGGTCTAAACCGGGTCTGAACCAGGTCTGAACCAGGTCTAAACCAGGTCTAAACCGGGTCTGAACCAGGTCTAAACCGGGTCTGAACCAGGTCTGAACCGGGTCTGAACCGGGTCTAAACCGGGTCTGAACCAGGTCTGAACCAGGTCTAAACCAGGTCTAAACCGGGTCTGAACCAGGTCTAAACCGGGTCTGAACCAGGTCTGAACCGGGTCTGAACCAGGTCTAAACCGGGTCTGATCCGGGTCTGATCCGGGTCTGATCCGGGTCTGATCCTCTGTGTGGCAGGTGTTCCCGGACAGGCGCAGTCTGAAGCTGCTGAAGTCTCAGAACATAAACGTGAACTGGTTTCAATATTGTCCTGAAACGTGTGTGATTCTACTGTCCTCTACTGTCCAGGGCAATGTACTGCAGCCACTCAGCTTCAGAGTAAGACTCCTCCTCCTTTTGTCTGTGGAACCTTTGACTCCTCCTCCTTTTGTCTGTGGAACCTTTGACTCCTCCTCCTTTTGTCTGTGGAACCTTTGACTCCTCCTCCTCCTGTCTGTGGAACCTTTGACTCCTCCTCCTCCTGTCTGTGGAACCTTTGACTCCTCCTCCTCCTGTCTGTGGAACCTTTGACTCCTCCTCCTCCTGTCTGTGGAACCTTTGACTCCTCCTCCTCCTGTCTGTGGAACCTTTGACTCCTCCTCCTTCTGTCTGTGGAACCTTTGACTCCTCCTCCTCCTGTCTGTGGAACCTTTGACTCCTCCTCCTCCTGTCTGTGGAACCTTTGACTCCTCCTCCTCCTGTCTGTGGAACCTTTGACTCCTCCTCCTCCTGTCTGTGGAACCTTTGACTCCTCCTCCTCCTGTCTGTGGAACCTTTGACTCCTCCTCCTCCTGTGTGTGGAACCTTTGACTCCTCCTCCTCCTGTGTGTGGAACCTTTGACTCCTCCTCCTCCTCCTGTGTGTGGAACCTTTGACTCCTCCTCCTCCTGTCTGTGGAACCTTTGACTCCTCCTCCTCCTGTCTGTGGAACCTTTGACTCCTCCTCCTCCTGTCTGTGGAACCTTTGACTCCTCCTCCTCCTGTCTGTGGAACCTTTGACTCCTCCTCCTCCTGTGTGTGGAACCTTTGACTCCTCCTCCTCCTGTGTGTGGAACCTTTGACTCCTCCTCCTCCTGTGTGTGGAACCTTTGACTCCTCCTCCTCCTGTGTGTGGAACCTTTGACTCCTCCTCCTCCTGTGTGTGGAACCTTTGACTCCTCCTCCTCCTGTGTGTGGAACCTTTGACTCCTCCTCCTCCTGTCTGTGGAACCTTTGACTCCTCCTCCTCCTGTCTGTGGAACCTTTGACTCCTCCTCCTCCTGTCTGTGGAACCTTTGACTCCTCCTCCTCCTGTGTGTGGAACCTTTGACTCCTCCTCCTCCTGTGTGTGGAACCTTTGACTCCTCCTCCTCCTGTGTGTGGAACCTTTGACTCCTCCTCCTCCTGTGTGTGGAACCTTTGACTCCTCCTCCTCCTGTGTGTGGAACCTTTGACTCCTCCTCCTCCTGTGTGTGGAACCTTTGACTCCTCCTCCTCCTGTCTGTGGAACCTTTGACTCCTCCTCCTTCTGTCTGTGGAACCTTTGACTCCTCCTCCTCCTGTGTGTGGAACCTTTGACTCCTCCTCCTCCTGTCTGTGGAACCTTTGACTCCTCCTCCTTCTGTCTGTGGAACCTTTGACTCCTCCTCCTCCTGTCTGTGGAACCTTTGACTCCTCCTCCTCCTGTCTGTGGAACCTTTGACTCCTCCTCCTGTCTGTGGAACCTTTGACTCCTCCTCCTCCTGTGTGTGGAACCTTTGACTCCTCCTCCTCCTGTCTGTGGAACCTTTGACTCCTCCTCCTCCTGTCTGTGGAACCTTTGACTCCTCCTCCTCCTGTCTGTGGAACCTTTGACTCCTCCTCCTCCTGTCTGTGGAACCTTTGACTCCTCCTCCTCCTGTGTGTGGAACCTTTGACTCCTCCTGTGTGTGGAACCTTTGACTCCTCCTCCTCCTGTCTGTGGAACCTTTGACTCCTCCTCCTCCTGTGTGTGGAACCTTTGACTCCTCCTCCTCCTGTCTGTGGAACCTTTGACTCCTCCTCCTCCTGTCTGTGGAACCTTTGACTCCTCCTCCTCCTGTGTGTGGAACCTTTGACTCCTCCTCCTCCTGTGTGTGGAACCTTTGACTCCTCCTCCTCCTGTCTGTGGAACCTTTGACTCCTCCTCCTCCTGTGTGTGGAACCTTTGACTCCTCCTCCTCCTGTCTGTGGAACCTTTGACTCCTCCTCCTCCTGTGTGTGGAACCTTTGACTCCTCCTCCTCCTGTCTGTGGAACCTTTGACTCCTCCTCCTCCTGTCTGTGGAACCTTTGACTCCTCCTCCTCCTGTCTGTGGAACCTTTGACTCCTCCTCCTCCTGTGTGTGGAACCTTTGACTCCTCCTCCTCCTGTGTGTGGAACCTTTGACTCCTCCTCCTCCTGTGTGTGGAACCTTTGACTCCTCCTCCT
Organism: Eucyclogobius newberryi; assembly: GCA_026437355.1. Taxonomy (NCBI): domain Eukaryota; kingdom Metazoa; phylum Chordata; class Actinopteri; order Gobiiformes; family Gobiidae; genus Eucyclogobius; species Eucyclogobius newberryi. The sequence goes on along the minus strand of JAPEHP010000020.1, from coordinate 1,788,365 downwards.
CCTGTGTGTGGAACCTTTGACTCCTCCTCCTCCTGTGTGTGGAACCTTTGACTCCTCCTCCTCCTGTGTGTGGAACCTTTGACTCCTCCTCCTCCTGTCTGTGGAACCTTTGACTCCTCCTCCTCCTGTCTGTGGAACCTTTGACTCCTCCTCCTCCTGTGTGTGGAACCTTTGACTCCTCCTCCTCCTGTCTGTGGAACCTTTGACTCCTCCTCCTCCTGTCTGTGGAACCTTTGACTCCTCCTCCTCCTGTCTGTGGAACCTTTGACTCCTCCTCCTCCTGTGTGTGGAACCTTTGACTCCTCCTCCTCCTGTCTGTGGAACCTTTGACTCCTCCTCCTCCTGTGTGTGGAACCTTTGACTCCTCCTCCTCCTGTCTGTGGAACCTTTGACTCCTCCTCCTCCTGTGTGTGGAACCTTTGACTCCTCCTCCTCCTGTGTGTGGAACCTTTGACTCCTCCTCCTCCTGTGTGTGGAACCTTTGACTCCTCCTCCTCCTGTGTGTGGAACCTTTGACTCCTCCTCCTCCTGTCTGTGGAACCTTTGACTCCTCCTCCTCCTGTGTGTGGAACCTTTGACTCCTCCTCCTCCTGTCTGTGGAACCTTTGACTCCTCCTCCTCCTGTGTGTGGAACCTTTGACTCCTCCTCCTCCTGTGTGTGGAACCTTTGACTCCTCCTCCTCCTGTCTGTGGAACCTTTGACTCCTCCTCCTCCTGTGTGTGGAACCTTTGACTCCTCCTCCTCCTGTCTGTGGAACCTTTGACTCCTCCTCCTCCTGTGTGTGGAACCTTTGACTCCTCCTCCTCCTGTCTGTGGAACCTTTGACTCCTCCTCCTCCTGTGTGTGGAACCTTTGACTCCTCCTCCTCCTGTCTGTGGAACCTTTGACTCCTCCTCCTCCTGTCTGTGGAACCTTTGACTCCTCCTCCTCCTGTGTGTGGAACCTTTGACTCCTCCTCCTCCTGTGTGTGGAACCTTTGACTCCTCCTCCTCCTGTCTGTGGAACCTTTGACTCCTCCTCCTCCTGTGTGTGGAACCTTTGACTCCTCCTCCTCCTGTCTGTGGAACCTTTGACTCCTCCTCCTCCTGTGTGTGGAACCTTTGACTCCTCCTCCTCCTGTGTGTGGAACCTTTGACTCCTCCTCCTCCTGTGTGTGGAACCTTTGACTCCTCCTCCTCCTGTCTGTGGAACCTTTGACTCCTCCTCCTCCTGTCTGTGGAACCTTTGACTCCTCCTCCTCCTGTGTGTGGAACCTTTGACTCCTCCTCCTCCTGTCTGTGGAACCTTTGACTCCTCCTCCTCCTGTCTGTGGAACCTTTGACTCCTCCTCCTCCTGTCTGTGGAACCTTTGACTCCTCCTCCTCCTGTGTGTGGAACCTTTGACTCCTCCTCCTCCTGTGTGTGGAACCTTTGACTCCTCCTCCTCCTGTGTGTGGAACCTTTGACTCCTCCTCCTCCTGTGTGTGGAACCTTTGACTCCTCCTCCTCCTGTCTGTGGAACCTTTGACTCCTCCTCCTCCTGTGTGTGGAACCTTTGACTCCTCCTCCTCCTGTGTGTGGAACCTTTGACTCCTCCTCCTCCTGTGTGTGGAACCTTTGACTCCTCCTCCTCCTGTGTGTGGAACCTTTGACTCCTCCTCCTCCTGTGTGTGGAACCTTTGACTCCTCCTCCTCCTGTGTGTGGAACCTTTGACTCCTCCTCCTCCTGTCTGTGGACCTGTTCTGTGTAAAGAACACTCGAGCGATGGTTCTTATCTCTTATGGAGGTTCCACACGGCGGCGGCTGAAGCCTCAGTTTACATTAAAGTCCATGTAAACGCCTCGAGCTCGTCGCGCGATTTCTTTGTTTTTGCGGCGCGATTGGTGTTTTTTTACGCTCTCGAGGCTTTGAGCGCGTATGAGGCGACCGAGGCCACGAAAGCGGCTGACGCGACGTGTTCAGATATGTTCAGGTCTCTGCAGCTGAAGCGTAGCAGCCGCGCAGCAGCCAATCAGAGCTGACGCTCCAGCTCCTTTTTCCTTCTTCGTCAACAAAGGCAGACGAACGACTGATTGTGGCTGTTTGTGGGAGAAAGGAGCTGTAGCATGTGACACCTCTACTGCGCATGTGACACCTCTACTACGCATGTGACACCTCTACTGCGCATGTGACACCTCTACTACGCATGTGACACCTCTACTGCGCATGTGACACCTCTACTGCGCATGTGACACCTCTACTGCGCATGTGACACCTCTACTACGCATGTGACACCTCTACTGCGCATGTGACACCTCTACTGCGCATGTGACACCTCTACTGCGCATGTGACACCTCTACTGCGCATGTGACACCTCTACTGCGCATGTGACACCTCTACTGCGCATGTGACACCTCTACTGCGCATGTGACACCTCTACTACGCATGTGACACCTCTACTGCGCATGTGACACCTCTACTGCGCATGTGACACCTCTACTGCGCATGTGACACCTCTACTGCGCATGTGACACCTCTACTACGCATGTGACACCTCTACTGCGCATGTGACACCTCTACTGCGCATGTGACACCTCTACTGCGCATGTGACACCTCTACTGCGCATGTGACACCTCTACTGCGCATGTGACACCTCTACTACGCATGTGACACCTCTACTGCGCATGTGACACCTCTACTGCGCATGTGACACCTCTACTGCGCATGTGACACCTCTACTGCGCATGTGACACCTCTACTGCGCATGTGACACCTCTACTGCGCATGTGACACCTCTACTGCGCATGTGACACCTCTACTGCGCATGTGACACCTCTACTGCGCATGTGACACCTCTACTGCGCATGTGACACCTCTACTGCGCATGTGACACCTCTACTGCGCATGTGACACCTCTACTGCGCATGTGACACCTCTACTGCGCATGTGACACCTCTACTGCGCATGTGACACCTCTACTGCGCATGTGACACCTCTACTGCGCATGTGACAACACCTCTACTGCGCATGTGACAACACCTCTACTGCGCATGTGACAACACCTCTACTGCGCATGTGACAACACCTCTACTGCGCATGTGACAACACCTTTACTGCGCATGTGACAACACCTCTACTGCGCATGTGACAACACCTCTACTGCGCATGTGACACCTCTACTGCGCATGTGACAACACCTCTACTGCGCATGTTACAACACCTCTACTGCGCATGTGACAACACCTTTACTGCGCATGTGACAACACCTCTACTGCGCATGTGACACCTCTACTGCGCATGTGACAACACCTTTACTGCGCATGTGACAACACCTCTACTGCGCATGTGACAACACCTTTACTGCGCATGTGACAACACCTCTACTGCGCATGTGACAACACCTCTACTGCGCATGTGACAACACCTCTACTGCGCATGTGACAACACCTCTACTGCGCATGTGACAACACCTTTACTGCGCATGTGACAACACCTCTACTGCGCATGTGACAACACCTCTACTGCGCATGTGACAACACCTCTACTGCGCATGTGACAACACCTCTACTGCGCATGTGACAACACCTCTACTGCGCATGTGACAACACCTCTACTGAGCATGTGACACCACCTTTACTGCGCATGTGACAACACCTTTACTGCGCATGTGACAACACCTCTACTGCGCATGTGACAACACCTTTACTGCGCATGTGACAACACCTCTACTGCGCATGTGACAACACCTCTACTGCGCATGTGACAACACCTCTACTGCGCATGTGACAACACCTCTACTGCGCATGTGACAACACCTCTACTGCGCATGTGACAACACCTCTACTGCGCATGTGACAACACCTCTACTGCGCATGTGACAACACCTCTACTGCGCATGTGACAACACCTCTACTGCGCATGTGACAACACCTCTACTGCGCATGTGACAACACCTCTACTGCGCATGTGACAACACCTTTACTGCGCATGTGACAACACCTCTACTGCGCATGTGACACCTCTACTGCGCATGTGACAACACCTTTACTGCGCATGTGACAACACCTTTACTGCGCATGTGACATCACCTCTACTGCGCATGTGACAACACCTCTACTGCGCATGTGACAACACCTCTACTGCGCATGTGACAACACCTCTACTGCGCATGTGACAACACCTCTACTGCGCATGTGACAACACCTCTACTGCGCATGTGACAACACCTCTACTGCGCATGTGACAACACCTCTACTGCGCATGTGACAACACCTCTACTGCGCATGTGACAACACCTCTACTGCGCATGTGACAACACCTCTACTGCGCATGTGACAACACCTCTACTGCGCATGTGACAACACCTCTACTGCGCATGTGACAACACCTTTACTGCGCATGTGACAACACCTCTACTGCGCATGTGACACCTCTACTGCGCATGTGACAACACCTCTACTGCGCATGTGACAACACCTCTACTGCGCATGTGACACCTCTACTGCGCATGTGACAACACCTCTACTGCGCATGTGACAACACCTCTACTGCGCATGTGACAACACCTCTACTGCGCATGTGACAACAACTCTACTGCGCATGTGACAACACCTCTACTGCGCATGTGACAACAACTCTACTGCGCATGTGACAACACCTCTACTGCGCATGTGACAACACCTCTACTGCGCATCTGACAACACCTCTACTGCGCATGTGACAACACCTCTACTGCATGTGACAACACCTCTACTGCGCATGTGACACCACCTCTACTGCGCATGTGACACCTCTACTGCGCATGTGACACCTCTACTGCGCATGTGACAACACCTCTACTGCGCATGTGACAACACCTTTACTGCGCATGTGACAACACCTCTACTGCGCATGTGACAACACCTCTACTGCGCATGTGACAACACCTCTACTGCGCATGTGACAACACCTTTACTGCGCATGTTACAACACCTCTACTGCGCATGTGACAACACCTTTACTGCGCATGTGACAACACCTCTACTGCGCATGTGACACCTCTACTGCGCATGTGACAACACCTCTACTGCGCATGTTACAACACCTCTACTGCGCATGTGACAACACCTCTACTGCGCATGTGACAACACCTCTACTGCGCATGTGACACCTCTACTGCGCATGTGACAACACCTTTACTGCGCATGTGACAACACCTCTACTGCGCATGTGACAACACCTTTACTGCGCATGTGACAACACCTCTACTGCGCATGTGACAACACCTCTACTGCGCATGTGACAACACCTCTACTGCGCATGTGACAACACCTCTACTGCGCATGTGACAACACCTTTACTGCGCATGTGACAACACCTCTACTGCGCATGTGACAACACCTCTACTGCGCATGTGACAACACCTCTACTGCGCATGTGACAACACCTCTACTGCGCATGTGACAACACCTCTACTGCGCATGTGACAACACCTCTACTGAGCATGTGACACCACCTTTACTGCGCATGTGACAACACCTTTACTGCGCATGTGACAACACCTCTACTGCGCATGTGACAACACCTCTACTGCGCATGTGACAACACCTCTACTGCGCATGTGACAACACCTCTACTGCGCATGTGACAACACCTCTACTGCGCATGTGACAACACCTCTACTGCGCATGTGACAACACCTCTACTGCGCATGTGACAACACCTCTACTGCGCATGTGACAACACCTCTACTGCGCATGTGACAACACCTCTACTGCGCATGTGACAACACCTCTACTGCGCATGTGACAACACCTCTACTGCGCATGTGACAACACCTCTACTGCGCATGTGACAACACCTTTACTGCGCATGTGACAACACCTCTACTGCGCATGTGACACCTCTACTGCGCATGTGACAACACCTTTACTGCGCATGTGACAACACCTCTACTGCGCATGTGACAACACCTTTACTGCACATGTGACAACACCTCTACTGCGCATGTGACAACACCTCTACTGCGCATGTGACAACACCTCTACTGCGCATGTGACAACACCTCTACTGCGCATGTGACAACACCTCTACTGCGCATGTGACACCTCTACTGCGCATGTGACAACACCTCTACTGCGCATGTGACAACACCTCTACTGCGCATGTGACAACACCTCTACTGCGCATGTGACAACAACTCTACTGCGCATGTGACACCTCTACTGCGCATGTGACAACACCTCTACTGCGCATGTGACAACACCTCTACTGCGCATGTGACAACACCTCTACTGCGCATGTGACAACACCTCTACTGCGCATGTGACAACACCTCTACTGCGCATGTGACAACACCTCTACTGCGCATGTGACACCTCTACTGCGCATGTGACACCTCTACTGCGCATGTGACAACACCTTTACTGCGCATGTGACAACACCTCTACTGCGCATGTGACACCACCTCTACTGCGCATGTGACACCTCTACTGCACATGTGACACTTCTACTGCGCATGTGACACCTCTACTGCATGTGACAACACCTCTACTGCGCATGTGACACCTCTACTGCGCATGTGACACCTCTACTGCGCATGTGACACCTCTACTGCGCATGTGACACCTCTACTGCGCATGTGACAACACCTCTACTGCGCATGTGACAACACCTCTACTGCGCATGTGACAACACCTCTACTGCGCATGTGACAACACCTCTACTGCGCATGTGACAACACCTCTACTGCGCATGTGACAACACCTCTACTGCGCATGTGACAACACCTCTACTGCGCATGTGACAACACCTTTACTGCGCATGTGACAACACCTCTACTGCGCATGTGACACCTCTACTGCGCATGTGACAACACCTTTACTGCGCATGTGACAACACCTCTACTGCGCATGTGACAACACCTTTACTGCGCATGTGACAACACCTCTACTGCGCATGTGACAACACCTTTACTGCGCATGTGACAACACCTCTACTGCGCATGTGACAACACCTCTACTGCGCATGTGACACCTCTACTGCGCATGTGACAACACCTCTACTGCGCATGTTACAACACCTCTACTGCGCATGTGACAACACCTTTACTGCGCATGTGACAACACCTCTACTGCGCATGTGACACCTCTACTGCGCATGTGACAACACCTTTACTGCGCATGTGACAACACCTCTACTGCGCATGTGACAACACCTTTACTGCGCATGTGACAACACCTCTACTGCGCATGTGACAACACCTCTACTGCGCATGTGACAACACCTCTACTGCGCATGTGACAACACCTCTACTGCGCATGTGACAACACCTCTACTGCGCATGTGACAACACCTCTACTGCGCATGTGACAACACCTCTACTGCGCATGTGACAACACCTCTACTGCGCATGTGACAACACCTCTACTGCGCATGTGACAACACCTCTACTGAGCATGTGACACCACCTTTACTGCGCATGTGACAACACCTTTACTGCGCATGTGACAACACCTCTACTGCGCATGTGACAACACCTTTACTGCGCATGTGACAACACCTCTACTGCGCATGTGACAACACCTCTACTGCGCATGTGACAACACCTCTACTGCGCATGTGACAACACCTCTACTGCGCATGTGACAACACCTCTACTGCGCATGTGACAACACCTCTACTGCGCATGTGACAACACCTCTACTGCGCATGTGACAACACCTCTACTGCGCATGTGACAACACCTCTACTGCGCATGTGACAACACCTCTACTGCGCATGTGACAACACCTCTACTGCGCATGTGACAACACCTCTACTGCGCATGTGACAACACCTCTACTGCGCATGTGACAACACCTTTACTGCGCATGTGACAACACCTCTACTGCGCATGTGACACCTCTACTGCGCATGTGACAACACCTTTACTGCGCATGTGACAACACCTCTACTGCGCATGTGACAACACCTTTACTGCACATGTGACAACACCTCTACTGCGCATGTGACAACACCTCTACTGCGCATGTGACAACACCTCTACTGCGCATGTGACAACACCTCTACTGCGCATGTGACACCTCTACTGCGCATGTGACAACACCTCTACTGCGCATGTGACAACACCTCTACTGCGCATGTGACAACACCTCTACTGCGCATGTGACAACAACTCTACTGCGCATGTGACACCTCTACTGCGCATGTGACAACACCTTTACTGCGCATGTGACAACACCTCTACTGCGCATGTGACAACACCTCTACTGCGCATCTGACAACACCTCTACTGCGCATGTGACAACACCTCTACTGCATGTGACAACACCTCTACTGCGCATGTAACACCACCTCTACTGCGCATGTGACACCTCTACTGCGCATGTGACACCTCTACTGCGCATGTGACAACACCTCTACTGCGCATGTGACAACACCTCTACTGCGCATGTGACACCTCTACTGCGCATGTGACACCTCTACTGCGCATGTGACACCTCTACTGCGCATGTGACACCTCTACTGCGCATGTAACACCACCTCTACTGCGCATGTGACACCTCTACTGCGCATGTGACACCTCTACTGCGCATGTGACAACACCTTTACTGCGCATGTGACAACACCTCTACTGCGCATGTGACAACACCTTTACTGCACATGTGACAACACCTCTACTGCGCATGTGACAACACCTCTACTGCGCATGTGACAACACCTCTACTGCGCATGTGACAACACCTCTACTGCGCATGTGACACCTCTACTGCGCATGTGACAACACCTTTACTGCGCATGTGACAACACCTCTACTGCGCATGTGACACCACCTCTACTGCGCATGTGACACCTCTACTGCACATGTGACACCTCTACTGCGCATGTGACACCTCTACTGCATGTGACAACACCTCTACTGCGCATGTGACAACACCTCTACTGCGCATGTGACAACACCTCTACTGCGCATGTGACAACACCTCTACTGCGCATGTGACACCTCTACTGCACATGTGACACCTCTACTGCGCATGTGACAACACCTCTACTGCGCATGTGACACCTCTACTGCACATGTGACACCTCTACTGCACATGTGACACCTCTACTGCGCATGTGACAACACCTCTACTGCGCATGTGACAACACCTCTACTGCGCATGTGACACCTCTACTGCATGTGACAACACCTCTACTGCGCATGTGACAACACCTCTACTGCGCATGTGACAACACCTCTACTGCGCATGTGACAACACCTCTACTGCGCATGTGCACAGAGAGCACGAGCGCGCCGTACACGCGCCTGTGCACAGTGACCGGGGCGCCGAGAGCGCGCGTCCGGTGCCTAAACCTTTCAAATGTACACGCGCTCAAATTCTGCGTCGGGCGCGATGAGGCCGCGGCGTCTGTACGTAGCTTAGTCCTCTGCTGTTTTAGGTCTTGATGTGATTGTGTTTATTCCCCAGATTGACCCCATCTTAGTCCTCTGCTGTTAGACGTGTCCTCATCTTAGTCCTCTGCTGTTAGACGTGTCCTCATCTTAGTCCTCTGCTGTTAGACGTGTCCTCATCTTAGTCCTCTGCTGTTAGACGTGTCCTCATCTTAGTCCTCTGCTGTTAGACGTGTCCTCACCTTAGTCCTCTGCTGTTAGACGTGTCCTCATCTTAGTCCTCTGCTGTTAGACGTGTCCTCATCTTAGTCCTCTGCTGTTAGACGTGTCCTCATCTTAGTCCTCTGCTGTTAGACGTGTCCTCATCTTAGTCCTCTGCTGTTAGACGTGTCCTCATCTTAGTCCTCTGCTGTTAGACGTGTCCTCATCTTAGTCCTCTGCTCTTAGACGTGTCCTCATCTTAGTCCTCTGCTCTTAGACGTGTCCTCATCTTAGTCCTCTGCTGTTAGACGTGTCCTCATCTTAGTCCTCTGCTGTTAGACGTGTCCTCATCTTAGTCCTCTGCTCTTAGACGTGTCCTCATCTTAGTCCTCTGCTCTTAGACGTGTCCTCATCTTAGTCCTCTGCTGTTAGACGTGTCCTCATCTTAGTCCTCTGCTCTTAGACGTGTCCTCATCTTAGTCCTCTGCTCTTAGACGTGTCCTCATCTTAGTCCTCTGCTGTTAGACGTGTCCTCATCTTAGTCCTCTGCTGTTAGACGTGTCCTCATCTTAGTCCTCTGCTCTTAGACGTGTCCTCATCTTAGTCCTCTGCTCTTAGACGTGTCCTCATCTTAGTCCTCTGCTGTTAGACGTGTCCTCATCTTAGTCCTCTGCTCTTAGACGTGTCCTCATCTTAGTCCTCTGCTGTTAGACGTGTCCTCATCTTAGTCCTCTGCTGTTAGACGTGTCCTCATCTTAGTCCTCTGCTGTTAGACGTGTCCTCATCTTAGTCCTCTGCTGTTAGACGTGTCCTCATCTTAGTCCTCTGCTGTTAGACGTGTCCTCATCTTAGTCCTCTGCTGTTAGACGTGTCCTCATCTTAGTCCTCTGCTCTTAGACGTGTCCTCATCTTAGTCCTCTGCTGTTAGACGTGTCCTCATCTTAGTCCTCTGCTGTTAGACGTGTCCTCATCTTAGTCCTCTGCTGTTAGACGTGTCCTCATCTTAGTCCTCTGCTGTTAGACGTGTCCTCATCTTAGTCCTCTGCTGTTAGACGTGTCCTCATCTTAGTCCTCTGCTGTTAGACGTGTCCTCATCTTAGTCCTCTGCTGTTAGACGTGTCCTCATCTTAGTCCTCTGCTGTTAGACGTGTCCTCATCTTAGTCCTCTGCTGTTAGACGTGTCCTCATCTTAGTCCTCTGCTGTTAGACGTGTCCTCATCTTAGTCCTCTGCTCTTAGACGTGTCCTCATCTTAGTCCTCTGCTGTTAGACGTGTCCTCATCTTAGTCCTCTGCTGTTAGACGTGTCCTCATCTTAGTCCTCTGCTGTTAGACGTGTCCTCATCTTAGTCCTCTGCTGTTAGACGTGTCCTCATCTTAGTCCTCTGCTGTTAGACGTGTCCTCATCTTAGTCCTCTGCTGTTAGACGTGTCCTCATCTTAGTCCTCTGCTCTTAGACGTGTCCTCATCTTAGTCCTCTGCTGTTAGACGTGTCCTCATCTTAGTCCTCTGCTGTTAGACGTGTCCTCATCTTAGTCCTCTGCTGTTAGACGTGTCCTCACCTTAGTCCTCTGCTGTTAGACGTGTCCTCATCTTAGTCCTCTGCTGTTAGACGTGTCCTCATCTTAGTCCTCTGCTGTTAGACGTGTCCTCATCTTAGTCCTCTGCTGTTAGACGTGTCCTCATCTTAGTCCTCTGCTGTTAGACGTGTCCTCATCTTAGTCCTCTGCTGTTAGACGTGTCCTCATCTTAGTCCTCTGCTCTTAGACGTGTCCTCATCTTAGTCCTCTGCTCTTAGACGTGTCCTCATCTTAGTCCTCTGCTGTTAGACGTGTCCTCATCTTAGTCCTCTGCTGTTAGACGTGTCCTCATCTTAGTCCTCTGCTCTTAGACGTGTCCTCATCTTAGTCCTCTGCTCTTAGACGTGTCCTCATCTTAGTCCTCTGCTGTTAGACGTGTCCTCATCTTAGTCCTCTGCTCTTAGACGTGTCCTCATCTTAGTCCTCTGCTCTTAGACGTGTCCTCATCTTAGTCCTCTGCTGTTAGACGTGTCCTCATCTTAGTCCTCTGCTGTTAGACGTGTCCTCATCTTAGTCCTCTGCTCTTAGACGTGTCCTCATCTTAGTCCTCTGCTCTTAGACGTGTCCTCATCTTAGTCCTCTGCTGTTAGACGTGTCCTCATCTTAGTCCTCTGCTCTTAGACGTGTCCTCATCTTAGTCCTCTGCTGTTAGACGTGTCCTCATCTTAGTCCTCTGCTGTTAGACGTGTCCTCATCTTAGTCCTCTGCTGTTAGACGTGTCCTCATCTTAGTCCTCTGCTGTTAGACGTGTCCTCATCTTAGTCCTCTGCTGTTAGACGTGTCCTCATCTTAGTCCTCTGCTGTTAGACGTGTCCTCATCTTAGTCCTCTGCTCTTAGACGTGTCCTCATCTTAGTCCTCTGCTGTTAGACGTGTCCTCATCTTAGTCCTCTGCTGTTAGACGTGTCCTCATCTTAGTCCTCTGCTGTTAGACGTGTCCTCATCTTAGTCCTCTGCTGTTAGACGTGTCCTCATCTTAGTCCTCTGCTGTTAGACGTGTCCTCATCTTAGTCCTCTGCTGTTAGACGTGTCCTCATCTTAGTCCTCTGCTGTTAGACGTGTCCTCATCTTAGTCCTCTGCTGTTAGACGTGTCCTCATCTTAGTCCTCTGCTGTTAGACGTGTCCTCATCTTAGTCCTCTGCTGTTAGACGTGTCCTCATCTTAGTCCTCTGCTCTTAGACGTGTCCTCATCTTAGTCCTCTGCTGTTAGACGTGTCCTCATCTTAGTCCTCTGCTGTTAGACGTGTCCTCATCTTAGTCCTCTGCTGTTAGACGTGTCCTCATCTTAGTCCTCTGCTGTTAGACGTGTCCTCATCTTAGTCCTCTGCTGTTAGACGTGTCCTCATCTTAGTCCTCTGCTGTTAGACGTGTCCTCATCTTAGTCCTCTGCTCTTAGACGTGTCCTCATCTTAGTCCTCTGCTGTTAGACGTGTCCTCATCTTAGTCCTCTGCTGTTAGACGTGTCCTCATCTTAGTCCTCTGCTGTTAGACGTGTCCTCATCTTAGTCCTCTGCTGTTAGACGTGTCCTCATCTTAGTCCTCTGCTGTTAGACGTGTCCTCATCTTAGTCCTCTGCTGTTAGACGTGTCCTCATCTTAGTCCTCTGCTGTTAGACGTGTCCTCATCTTAGTCCTCTGCTGTTAGACGTGTCCTCATCTTAGTCCTCTGCTGTTAGACGTGTCCTCATCTTAGTCCTCTGCTGTTAGACGTGTCCTCATCTTAGTCCTCTGCTGTTAGACGTGTCCTCATCTTAGTCCTCTGCTGTTAGACGTGTCCTCATCTTAGTCCTCTGCTGTTAGACGTGTCCTCATCTTAGTCCTCTGCTGTTAGACGTGTCCTCATCTTAGTCCTCTGCTGTTAGACGTGTCCTCATCTTAGTCCTCTGCTGTTAGACGTGTCCTCATCTTAGTCCTCTGCTGTTAGACGTGTCCTCTCCTTTACTTGTCTGGATGGATTATGTTTCTCTCTTTCAGAACGGTACGATGTCTAAAATGTCCAAGTTTGAGATCGAGCTTCCTGTCGTTCCCAAACCGGCCAAACTCAGCCTGTCAGAGCGGGATGTCGCCATGGCAACCATGTAAAGCTCCTTTATTCACCTCTTTATAGCCGTAGATGAAAGTAAAAGTGCTATGTGTCTTTTGTCCTCCAGGTGGCAGTAGAGTTTGTCATGAATAATGTGTGTTACAGTTATGGTCAGCTGTATGTCATGTACCTGAAGCACCACTCTCGCTCTGCAAACAGCCCCAGTGCAGAGGTCGTGCTCTATCACCTGCCCAGGTAAACACGCACCTGTCACTGCACCTGTGTCTGCACCTGTCACTGCACCTGTCTCTGCACCCGCCTGCAATAACTAATATCATCACATATTAGTCGCACCCCGGCCAAACTATGAAAGAACCCAAACTCAAACCCAATTTATAGTCTGGAAGATACGGTAGTTCCTTTAATAGGTTTGCAGATCAAAACTGTTCCCGGCTGTGCCCGTGATCTGTGTCTGTTTGAACTGTGGCTTGTGGAGCTGCCCATGCGCATGAGAGGGCAGCAACACTCAACTCCTAGTTTTGAATTGATAAAGAACTAAAGACAGAGTAGCCTCTGTACCCTCCCAGTTTAATATCCAGAGGAACAGTGAAACTGCTGCACAAATAGCTCAGGCTGGAGCCCCTCAGTTCAAACTGCCTGGTCAGGCTGGAGCCCCTCAGTTCAAACTGCCTGCTCAGGCTGGTGCCCCTCAGTTCAAACTGCCTGGTCAGGCTGGAGCCCCTCAGTTCAAACTGCCTGCTCAGGCTGGTGCCCCTCAGTTCAAACTGCCTGGTCAGGCTGGTGCCCCTCAGTTCAAACTGCCTGGTCAGGCTGGTGCCCCTCAGTTCAAACTGCCTGGTCAGGCTGGTGCCCCTCAGTTCAAACTGCCTGGTCAGGCTGGTGCCCCTCAGTTCAAACTGCCTGGTCAATAATCACACTTCACATACACCATTCACACTTATATAAAGGAAAAGCAGGTGTGGTTAAAGTGCTGGTGTCACCATGGTAACTGAATGTAAAGGTCATGTCTGCTGCACATTTGTGTTCAGAGACGGACAGTGTAAAAAAGCACACGTCCTGAAGCTGAACACGACGGGGAAGTTTGCTCTGAACGTGGTGGACAATCTGATCGTGGTCCATCATCAAAGCTCTCAGGTCTGAGTCTGACCCTCTGACTCTCTGACCCTGACCCTCTGACCCTCTGACTCTGACTCTCTGACCCTCTGACCCTCACTCTCTGACCCTCTGACTCTGACTCTCTGACCCTCTGACCCTCTGACCCTGACCCTCTGACTCTCTGACCCTCTGACTCTCTGACCCTCTGACCCTGACCCTCTGACTCTGACCCTCTGACCCTCTGACCCTCTGACCCTCTGACCCTTCTCTTTCAGACGTCGTTGATCTTTGACATAAACCTGAAGGAGCCAGACTGTGCTGTGACTCATCAGCCTGTGCTGCCTGCGCGCTCTATCGCCCCCTGCAGGATCCCTCTGTCCGGTAACACATGACCACACACACACACACACTACATCTGACCACACACACACACTACATCTGACCACACACACACACTCTACATCTGACCACACACACACACTACACATCTGACCACACACACACACTCTACATCTGACCACACACACACACTCTACATCTGACCACACACACACACTCTACATCTGACCACACACACACACACACATCTGACCACACACACACACACTCTACATCTGACCACACACACACACTACATCTGACCACACACACACACTCTACATCTGACCACACACACACACACTCTACATCTGACCACACACACACACTCTACATCTGACCACACACACACACTCTACATCTGACCACACACACACACACACACTCTACATCTGACCACACACACACACACACACTCTACATCTGACCACACACACACACTCTACATCTGACCACACACACACACTCTACATCTGACCACACACACACACTCTACATCTGACCACACACACACACTCTACATCTGACCACACACACACACTCTACATCTGACCACACACACACTCTACATCTGACCACACACACACTCTACATCTGACCACACACACACACACACACTCTACATCTGACCACACACACACACACACACTCTACATCTGACCACACACACACACACACACTCTACATCTGACCACACACACACACACACACTCTACATCTGACCACACACACACACACACTCTACATCTGACCACACACACACACACACACTCTACATCTGACCACACACACACACACACACACACTCTACATCTGACCACACACACACACTCTACATCTGACCACACACACACACTCTACATCTGACCACACACACACACACACACTCTACATCTGACCACACACACACACACACACACACTCTACATCTGACCACACACACACACACACACACACACTCTACATCTGACCACACACACACACACACACTCTACATCTGACCACACACACACACACTCTACATCTGACCACACACACACACTCTACATCTGACCACACACACACACACACACTCTACATCTGACCACACACACACACACACACTCTACATCTGACCACACACACACACACTCTACATCTGACCACACACACACACTCTACATCTGACCACACACACACACTCTACATCTGACCACACACACACACTCTACATCTGACCACACACACACACTCTACATCTGACCACACACACACACACTCTACATCTGACCACACACACACACACTCTACATCTGACCACACACACACACACTCTACATCTGACCACACACACACACACTCTACATCTGACCACACACACACACACTCTACATCTGACCACACACACACACACTCTACATCTGACCACACACACACACACTCTACATCTGACCACACACACACACACTCTACATCTGACCACACACACACACACTCTACATCTGACCACACACACACACACTCTACATCTGACCACACACACACACACTCTACATCTGACCACACACACACACACACTCTACATCTGACCACACACACACACACACTCTACATCTGACCACACACACACACACACACACTCTACATCTGACCACACACACACACACACACTCTACATCTGACCACACACACACACACACACACTCTACATCTGACCACACACACACACACACACACTCTACATCTGACCACACACACACACTCTACATCTGACCACACACACACTCTACATCTGACCACACACACACACACACACACACACACACTCTACATCTGACCACACACACACACACACACACTCTACATCTGACCACACACACACACACACACACACTCTACATCTGACCACACACACACACACACTCTACATCTGACCACACACACACACACTCTACATCTGACCACACACACACACTCTACATCTGACCACACACACACACTCTACATCTGACCACACACACACACTCTACATCTGACCACACACACACACACATCTGACCACACACACACACACACACTCTACATCTGACCACACACACACACACTCTACATCTGACCACACACACACACACACACTCTACATCTGACCACACACACACACACTCTACATCTGACCACACACACACTCTACATCTGACCACACACACACATTCTACATCTGACCACACACACACACACACACACACTCTACATCTGACCACACACACACACACACACACTCTACATCTGACCACACACACACTCTACATCTGACCACACACACACACACTACATCTGACCACACACACACACACACTCTACATCTGACCACACACACACACACACTCTACATCTGACCACACACACACACACTCTACATCTGACCACACACACACACACTCTACATCTGACCACACACACACACACTCTACATCTGACCACACACACACACTCTACATCTGACCACACACACACACTCTACATCTGACCACACACACACACACACACACACTCTACATCTGACCACACACACACACACTCTACATCTGACCACACACACACACACACACACACTCTACATCTGACCACACACACACACACTCTACATCTGACCACACACACACTCTACATCTGACCACACACACACACTCTACATCTGACCACACACACACACTCTACATCTGACCACACACACACACTCTACATCTGACCACACACACACACTCTACATCTGACCACACACACACTCTACATCTGACCACACACACACACACACACACACACACACTCTACATCTGACCACACACACACACACACACACTCTACATCTGACCACACACACACACACACACACACACTCTACATCTGACCACACACACACACACACTCTACATCTGACCACACACACACACACACACTCTACATCTGACCACACACACACACTCTACATCTGACCACACACACACACTCTACATCTGACCACACACACACACTCTACATCTGACCACACACACACACACATCTGACCACACACACACACACACACTCTACATCTGACCACACACACACACACTCTACATCTGACCACACACACACACACACACTCTACATCTGACCACACACACACACACTCTACATCTGACCACACACACACACTCTACATCTGACCACACACACACACACTCTACATCTGACCACACACACACACACTCTACATCTGACCACACACACACACACACACTCTACATCTGACCACACACACACACACACATTCTACATCTGACCACACACACACACACACTCTACATCTGACCACACACACACACACACATTCTACATCTGACCACACACACACACACACACTCTACATCTGACCACACACACACACACTCTACATCTGACCACACACACACACTCTACATCTGACCACACACACACACACACACTCTACATCTGACCACACACACACACACACTCTACATCTGACCACACACACACACACACACACACAGAAACTAAACCAAACTAAGCAGAGCGGGGTGGTGGTCCCTCTGTTCCAGAAGGGGGACCAGAGGGTGTGTCCCACCTACAGAGGGATCACACTCCTCAGCCTCCCATAAGGTCTGTTCCAGGTCCTGGAGGAGAATCTGACCCATAGAACCTCAGATTCAGGAGGAGCAGGTTTAGGTCCTGGTGGTGCAACACTGGAACAGCTCTAGACTCTCCACCAGGGGGCGGCAGGGCTCATGGGAGTTTGCACAGTCACATGTGCTTTGTGGATCTGGAGAAGGCTTTGGACCGTGTTCCTCAGGGTGTCCTTTGGGGGGTGCTCCGGGAGTACAGGGTCCGGGGCCCTTTGCTCAGGGCTGTCCGGTCCCTGTTTGATGTCTCCATCAAACCTGCACCTGCAGCTGCACTGGGACGTTTCAGCCGAGTGTGAAGCGTCTGGGATGAGACTCTGCACCTCAGAATCCATGTCATGGTTCTCAACCGGTAAAAGGTGTCTTGTTCTCTCCAGGTGGGTGGGGGGTCCTTGTCCTCTCCAGGTGGGTGGGGGGGTCCTTGTCCTCTCCAGGTGGGTGGGGGGTCCTTGTCCTCTCCAGGTGGGTGGGGGGTCCTTGTCCTCTTCAGGTGGGTGGGGGGTCCTTGTTCTCTTCAGGTGGGTGGGGGGTCCTTGTCCTCTCCAGGTGGGTGGGGGGTCCTTGTCCTCTCCAGGTGGGTGGGGGGTCCTTGTCCTCTCCAGGTGGGTGGGGGGTCCTTGTCCTCTCCAGGTGGGTGGGGGGTCCTTGTTCTCTCCAGGTGGGTGGGGGGTCCTTGTTCTCTCCAGGTGGGTGGGGGGTCCTTGTTCTCTCCAGGTGGGTGGGGGGTCCTTGTCCTCTCCAGGTGGGTGGGGGGTCCTTGTCCTCTCCTCTCCAGGTGGGTGGGGGGTCCTTGTCCTCTCCAGGTGGGTGGGGGGTCCTTGTTCTCTCCAGGTGGGTGGGGGGTCCTTGTCCTCTCCAGGTGGGTGGGGGGTCCTTGTCCTCTCCAGGTGGGTGGGGGGTCCTTGTCCTCTCCAGGTGGGTGGGGGGTCCTTGTCCTCTCCAGGTGGGTGGGGGGTCCTTGTTCTCTCCAGGTGGGTGGGGGGTCCTTGTTCTCTTCAGGTGGGTGGGGGGTCCTTGTTCTCTCCAGGTGGGTGGGGGGTCCTTGTTCTCTTCAGGTGGGTGGGGGGTCCTTGTTCTCTCCAGGTGGGTGGGGGGTCCTTGTCCTCTCCAGGTGGGTGGGGGGTCCTTGTTCTCTCCAGGTGGGTGGGGGGTCCTTGTTCTCTCCAGGTGGGTGGGGGGTCCTTGTTCTCTCCAGGTGGGTGGGGGGTCCTTGTTCTCTTCAGGTGGGTGGGGGGTCCTTGTTCTCTCCAGGTGGGTGGGGGGTCCTTGTTCTCTCCAGGTGGGTGGGGGGTCCTTGTTCTCTTCAGGTGGGTGGGGGGTCCTTGCCCCAAGTGGAGGAGTTCAAGTATCTTGGGGTCTTGTTCAGAGTGAGTGAAGGATGGAGCGTGTGATAAAAGACACTCTAGTGCGCCCTCTGGTGGTCTATAAAAGACACTCTATTGCGCCCTCTGGTGGATCAGAATGTGTTCCACAAATGAGAGAGAACTCTTTGTAACTAAATCAGATTACAGCCTGTTGTAGACTAAAGTATAAGAAGAGACTTTAAATAAATGTAAATAATGTGTGTGTGTGTGTGTGTGCAGGTCCGTCGGTGCCGCCCCTGCCCTGCCAGCTCTGTATCCTGCTCTAGAACTAGTGTTTACATGTTCAAATGTGTGTGTCATGAACTCTCAGGAGCGGGCGTTTGACCCTTGACCCCGGCCCAGACTCCTCGTCGTGGAGCGTGTTCCAGCCCGACATCATCATCAGCGCCAGTGAAGGTTTGTCCCGCGTTCATCCCGAGGTCACTTCTCCTGCAGGTGGCGCTGTTCTCTCACCCCGGGGTCACTTCTCCTGCAGGTGGCGCTGTTCTCTCACCCCGGGGTCACTTCTCCTGCAGGTGGCGCTGTTCTCTCACCCCGGGGTCACTTCTCCTGCAGGTGGCGCTGTTCTCTCACCCCAGGGTCACTTCTCCTGCAGGTGGCGCTGTTCTCTCACCCCGGGGTCACTTCTCCTGCAGGTGGCGCTGTTCTCTCACCCCGGGGTCACTTCTCCTGCAGGTGGCGCTGTTCTCTCACCCCGGGGTCACTTCTCCTGCAGGTGGCGCTGTTCTCCGTCCGCTTTAGATCTGAGTTAGTTTGGTTTCTGGACAGTTAAAGCTCGTGTTTGTGCTCTCATGCGCCCCCTCCTGTTTGTGCCCGGCATGACTTACCCAGGGTTCCTGTGGTACCTGGAGGTGCGGCTTCCTCCCACCGTGAACCTGCTGCAGGACAAAGGCAAACTCATGGACTTCCTCCTGAGACGCAGAGACTGTAAGATGGTCATCCTGTCCGTCTGCCAGAACAGTACGACTTTTACACGCTACAAACACATGTCCACATGTCCTCACACTGTGTGTGTGTGTGTGTGTGTGTGTGTAAACCTGTGTTAATGTGTCATCATGTGTGTTGCAGTTCTGGAGGCTGCAGACAGGGGGAGCCTTCCTGTGGTGGCCACAGTGTTTGACAAACTGAACCAGGTGTATAAAGAGTATCTGGAGGCGGAGCAGAGCTACTCTCAGGTCTGAACACTTCACACTCCCGCTCCCGGGGGCCTCTTGTCAAAAGTAAACTGAAATCACATTTCCATCTCCACGTTCACTTCCTGTCGCAGGCGATGGAGTCCGGAGCGAGTCGAGGAAACGCTGCACAGAAACGACCAATCAGAACGCAGGCTGTGATCGACCAATCGGACATGTACACTCACGTGCTGTCGACCTTCAGTGAGAAGAAGGTCAGGTCTGAAGAGCTGCAGCACGTCTGAAGCTCACAGTCTTTACAGTGTGTATTCTCCTCAGGACGTGTGCCACAAGTTCACCATCGCCGTCCTCATGGAGTACATCCGCTCTCTGAACCAGAGCCAGATCACCGTCCAGGTTTGTCTTCTTCAGGACACAACATTTAGACTCTTTACCTGCTTCTGTTAGAACATTACTGGTTTCTCACACCTGAGTTCAGTTTGTCTGGCCACGCCCAGCTCTGATTACTGCCACGCCCAGCTCTGATTACTGCCGCGCCCAGCTCTGATTACTGCCACGCCCAGCTCTGATTACTGCCACGCCCAGCTCTGATTACTGCCGCGCCCAGCTCTGATTACTGCCACGCCCAGCTCTGATTACTGCCGCGCCCAGCTCTGATTACTGCCACGCCCAGCTCTGATTACTGCCACGCCCAGCTCTGATTACTGCCACGCCCAGCTCTGATTACTGCCACGCCCAGCTCTGATTACTGCCACGCCCAGCTCTGATTACTGCCACGCCCAGCTCTGATTACTGCCACGCCCAGCTCTGATTACTGCCACGCCCAGCTCTGATTACTGCCACGCCCAGCTCTGATTACTGCCACGCCCAGCTCTGATTACTGCCACGCCCAGCTCTGATTACTGCCACGCCCAGCTCTGATTACTGCCACGCCCAGCTCTGATTACTGCCACGCCCAGCTCTGATTACTGCCACGCCCAGGCTTTCAATCACCTAAAGGAATAATAAGAGGATTTTTCGCTATTTGAAAACTCAAGCGACTGTTAGTGGTGGAGGTGGTGTGGGGTTCTGCTGCTTCATGTAGCTTTAGGGGGACATTACTGTAGGTTTAGGGGGACATTACTGTAGCTTTAGGGGGACATTACTGTAGCTTTAGGGGGACATTACTGTAGGTTTAGGGGACATTACTGTAGGTTTAGGGGACATTACTGTAGCTTTAGGGGGACATTACTGTAGCTTTAGGGGGACATTACTGTAGGTTTAGGGGACATTACTGTAGCTTTAGGGGGACATTACTGTAGGTTTAGGGGACATTACTGTAGGTTTAGGGGACATTACTGTAGGTTTAGGGGGACATTACTGTAGGTTTAGGGGACATTACTGTAGGTTTAGGGGACATTACTGTAGCTTTAGGGGGACATTACTGTAGTTTAGGGGGACATTAGGTTTAGGGGACATTACTGTAGCTTTAGGGGGACATTACTGTAGCTTTAGGGGGACATTACTGTAGGTTTAGGGGGCATTACTGTAGGTTTAGGGGGACATTACTGTAGCTTTAGGGGACATTACTGTAGGTTTAGGGGACATTACTGTAGGTTTAGGGGACATTACTGTAGCTTTAGGGGGACATTACTGTAGGTTTAGGGGACATTACTGTAGCTTTAGGGGACATTACTGTAGGTTTAGGGGACATTACTGTAGGTTTAGGGGACATTACTGTAAGTTTAGGGGACATTACTATAGCTTTTGGGGGACATTACTGTAAGTTTAGGGGACATTACTATAGCTTTTGGGGGACATTACTGTAGGTTTAGGGGACAGGTTTAGGGGACATTAATGTAGGTTTACGGGACATTACTGTAGGTTTAGGGGACATTACTGTAGGGTTAGGGGGACATTACTGTAGGTTTAGGGGACATTACTGTAGGTTTAGGGGACATTACTGTAAGTTTAGGGGACATTACTATAGCTTTTGGGGGACATTACTGTAGCTTTAGGGGGACATTACTGTAGGTTTAGGGGACATTACTGTAGGTTTAGGGGACATTACTGTAAGTTTAGGGGACATTACTATAGCTTTAGGGGGACATTACTGTAGGTTTAGGGGACATTACTGTAGGTTTAGGGGGACATTACTGTAGCTTTAGGGGGACATTACTGTAGCTTTAGGGGACATTACTGTAGGTTTAGGGGACATTACTGTAGGTTTAGGGGGACATTACTGTAGGTTTAGGGGGACATTACTGTAGGTTTAGGGGACATTACTGTAGGTTTAGGGGACATTACTGTAAGTTTAGGGGACATTACTGTAGGTTTAGGGGACATTACTGTAGGTTTAGGGGACATTACTGTAGGTTTAGGGGACATTACTGTAGCTTTAGGGGACATTACTGTAGCTTTAGGGGGACATTACTGTAGGTTTAGGGGACATTACTGTAGGTTATGGGGGACATTACTGTAGCTTTAGGGGACATTACTGTAGGTTTAGGGGACATTACTGTAGGTTTAGGGGACATTACTGTAGCTTTAGGGGGACATTACTGTAGGTTTAGGGGACATTACTGTAGCTTTAGGGGGACATTACTGTAGGTTTAGGGGACATTACTGTAGGTTTAGGGGACATTACTGTAAGTTTAGGGGACATTACTATAGCTTTTGGGGGACATTACTGTAGCTTTAAGGGGACATTACTGTAGGTTTAGGGGACATTACTGTAGGTTTAGGGGACATTACTGTAGGTTTAGGGGACATTACTGTAGGTTTAGGGGACATTACTGTAAGTTTAGGGGACATTACTATAGCTTTTGGGGGACATTACTGTAGGTTTAGGGGACATTACTGTAGCTTTAGGGGGACATTACTGTAGGTTTAGGGGACATTACTGTAGGTTTAGGGGACATTACTGTAGGTTTAGGGGACATTACTGTAGGTTTAGGGGACACTACTATAGCTTTAGGGGGACATTACTGTAGGTTTAGGGGACATTACTGTAGGTTTAGGGGGACATTACTGTAGGTTTAGGGGACATTACTGTAGGTTTAGGGGACATTACTGTAGGTTTGAGGGGACATTACTGTAAGTTTAGGGGACATTACTGTAGGTTTAGGGGGACATTACTGTAGCTTTAGGGGACATTACTGTAGGTTTAGGGGACATTACTGTAGGTTTAGGGGACATTACTGTAGGTTTAGGGGGACATTACTGTAGGTTTAGGGGACATTACTGTAGGTTTAGGGGACATTACTGTAGCTTTAGGGGGACATTACTGTAGGTTTAGGGGACATTACTGTAGCTTTAGGGGGACATTACTGTAGCTTTAGGGGACATTACTGTAGCTTTAGGGGACATTACTGTAGGTTTAGGGGACATTACTGTAGCTTTAGGGGGACATTACTGTAGGTTTAGGGGACATTACTGTAGGTTTAGGGGACATTACTGTAGCTTTAGGGGGACATTACTGTAGGTTTAGGGGACATTACTGTAGGTTATGGGGGACATTACTGTAGCTTTAGGGGACATTACTGTAGGTTTAGGGGACATTACTGTAAGTTTAAGGGGACATTACTGTAGGTTTAGGGGACATTACTGTAGGGTTAGGGGGACATTACTGTAGGTTTAGGGGACATTACTGTAGGTTTAGGGGACATTACTGTAGGTTTAGGGGACATTACTGTAAGTTTAGGGGACATTACTATAGCTTTTGGGGGACATTACTGTAGCTTTAGGGGGACATTACTGTAGGTTTAGGGGACATTACTGTAGGTTTAGGGGACATTACTGTAAGTTTAAGGGGACATTACTGTAGGTTTAGGGGACATTACTGTAGGGTTAGGGGGACATTACTGTAGGTTTAGGGGACATTACTGTAGGTTTAGGGGACATTACTGTAAGTTTAGGGGACATTACTATAGCTTTAGGGGGACATTACTGTAGGTTTAGGGGACATTACTGTAGGTTTAGGGGACATTACTGTAAGTTTAGGGGACATTACTGTAGGTTTAGGGGACATTACTGTAGGTTTAGGGGACATTACTGTAGGTTTAGGGGACATTAATGTAGCTTTAGGGGGACATTACTGTAGCTTTAGGGGACATTACTGTAGGTTTAGGGGACATTACTGTAGGTTTAGGGGACATTACTGTAGCTTTAGGGGACATTACTGTAGGTTTAGGGGACATTACTGTAGCTTTAGGGGGACATTACTGTAGGTTTAGGGGACATTACTGTAGCTTTAGGGGACATTACTGTAGGTTTAAGGGGACATTACTGTAGGTTTAGGGGACATTACTGTAGCTTTAGGGGGACATTACTGTAGGTTTAAGGGGACATTACTGTAGGTTTAAGGGGACATTACTGTAGGTTTAGGGGACATTACTGTAGGTTTAGGGGACATTACTGTAGGTTTAAGGGGACATTACTGTAGGTTTAGGGGACATTACTGTAGGTTTAAGGGGACATTACTGTAGGTTTAGGGGACATTACTGTAGGTTTAAGGGGACATTACTGTAGGTTTAGGGGACATTACTGTAGGTTTAAGGGGACATTACTGTAGGTTTAGGGGACATTACTGTAGGTTTAAGGGGACATTACTGTAGGTTTAAGGGGACATTACTGTAGGTTTAGGGGACATTACTGTAGGTTTAAGGGGACATTACTGTAGCTTTAGGGGGACATTACTGTAGGTTTAAGGGGACATTACTGTAGGTTTAAGGGGACATTACTGTAGGTTTAGGGGACATTACTGTAGGTTTAAGGGGACATTACTGTAGGTTTAAGGGGACATTACTGTAGGTTTAGGGGACATTACTGTAGGTTTAAGGGGACATTACTGTAGGTTTAGGGGACATTACTGTAGGTTTAAGGGGACATTACTGTAGGTTTAGGGGACATTACTGTAGGTTTAAGGGGACATTACTGTAGGTTTAGGGGACATTACTGTAGGTTTAAGGGGACATTACTGTAGGTTTAGGGGACATTACTGTAGGTTTAAGGGGACATTACTGTAGGTTTAAGGGGACATTACTGTAGGTTTAGGGGACATTACTGTAGGTTTAAGGGGACATTACTGTAGGTTTAGGGGACATTACTGTAGGTTTAAGGGGACATTACTGTAGGTTTAGGGGACATTACTGTAAGTTTAAGGGGACATTACTGTAGG
The DNA here is from genome assembly GCA_026437355.1 of Eucyclogobius newberryi. NCBI lineage: Eukaryota > Metazoa > Chordata > Actinopteri > Gobiiformes > Gobiidae > Eucyclogobius > Eucyclogobius newberryi. The sequence goes on along the minus strand of JAPEHP010000020.1, from coordinate 1,762,418 downwards.
TTTAGGGGACATTACTGTAGGTTTAAGGGGACATTACTGTAGGTTTAGGGGACATTACTGTAGGTTTAAGGGGACATTACTGTAGGTTTAGGGGACATTACTGTAAGTTTAAGGGGACATTACTGTAGGTTTAGGGGACATTACTGTAGGTTTAGGGGACATTACTGTAAGTTTAAGGGGACATTACTGTAGGTTTAGGGGACATTACTGTAGGTTTAGGGGACATTACTGTAGGTTTAGGGGACATTACTGTAGCTTTAGGGGACATTACTGTAAGTTTAAGGGGACATTACTGTAGGTTTAGGGGACATTACTGTAGGTTTAGGGGACATTACTGTCGGTTTAGGGGACATTACTGTAGGTTTAGGGGACATTACTGTGTTGTGTTTCCTCGTGTTGTCATCATTAATAATACACTTTATCCATAAATATTCTATTTTTTAACATTTAGATTTCATAATATCACTGTGTGTCTGTGTGTGTGTGTGTGTGTCTGTGTGTATGTGTGTCTGTGTGTATGTGTGTGTGTGTCTTTGTGTGTATGTGTGTGTGTGTGTGTGTCTGTGTGTATGTGTGTGTGTCTTTGTGTGTATGTGTCTGTGTGTGTGTGTCTGTCTGTCTGTGTGTGTGTGTGTGTGTCTTTGTGTGTATGTGTGTGTGTGTGTGTCTTTGTGTGTATGTGTGTGTGTGTGTCTGTCTGTGTGTGTGTGTGTGTGTCTTTGTGTGTATGTGTGTGTGTGTGTCTGTCTGTCTGTGTGTGTGTGTGTGTCTTTGTGTGTATGTGTGTGTGTGTGTCTGTCTGTCTGTGTGTGTGTGTGTGTGTGTGTGTGTGTCTTTGTGTGTATGTGTGTGTGTGTGTGTGTCTGTCTGTCTGTGTGTGTGTGTGTGTGTCTTTGTGTGTATGTGTGTGTGTGTGTGTGTCTTTGTGTGTATGTGTGTGTGTGTGTCTGTCTGTTTGTGTGTGTGTCTGTGTGTGTGTGTTTCTGTGTGTCTGTGTGTGTGTGTGTGTCTGTGTGTGTGTGTGTGTGTTTCTGCAGCACTACCTGTACGAGCTGGTGATCAAGACTCTGGTCCAGCACGAGCTCTTCTACATGTTGCACCAGTTCCTCCAGTATCACGTCCTCAGCGACTCCAAACCACTGGTATGTATACACCACACGTCCTAATGTCAAAGAGCCAAACAAGAGCCACCACGGCCTAATGTCAAAGAGCCAAACAAGAGCCACCACGTCCTAATGTCAAAGAGCCAAACAAGAGCCACCACGGCCTAATGTCAAAGAGCCAAACATGAGCCACCACGTCCTAATGTCAAAGAGCCAAACAAGAGCCACCACGGCCTAATGTCAAAGAGCCAAACAAGAGCCACCACGTCCTAATGTCAAAGAGCCAAACAAGAGCCACCACGGCCTAATGTCAAAGAGCCAAACATGAGCCACCACGTCCTAATGTCAAAGAGCCAAACAAGAGCCACCACGGCCTAATGTCAAAGAGCCAAACAAGAGCCACCACGTCCTAATGTCAAAGAGCCAAACAAGAGCCACCACGGCCTAATGTCAAAGAGCCAAACATGAGCCACCACGTCCTAATGTCAAAGAGCCAAACAAGAGCCACCACGTCCTAATGTCAAGGAGCCAAACAAGAGCCACCACGGCCTAATGTCAAAGAGCCAAACAAGAGCCACCACGTCCTAATGTCAAAGAGCCAAACAAGAGCCACCACGGCCTAATGTCAAAGAGCCAAACAAGAGCCACCACGTCCTAATGTCAAAGAGCCAAACAAGAGCCACCACGGCCTAATGTCAAAGAGCCAAACAAGAGCCACCACGGCCTAATGTCAAAGAGCCAAACAAGAGCCACCACGGCCTAATGTCAAAGAGCCAAACATGAGCCACCACGGCCTAATGTCAAAGAGCCAAACAAGAGCCACCACGGCCTAATGTCAAAGAGCCAATCAAGAGCCACCACGGCCTAATGTCAAAGAGCCAAACATGAGCCACCACGGCCTAATGTCAAAGAGCCAAACATGAGCCACCACGGCCTAATGTCAAAGAGCCAAACAAGAGCCAACACGGCCTAATTTCAAAGAGCCAAACATGAGCCACCACGGCCTAATGTCAAAGAGCCAAACAAGAGCCAACACGGCCTAATGTCAAAGAGCCAAACAAGAGCCACCACGGCCTAATTTCAAAGAGCCAAACATGAGCCACCACGGCCTAATGTCAAAGAGCCAAACAAGAGCCAACACGGCCTAATGTCAAAGAGCCAAACAAGAGCCACCACGGCCTAATGTCAAAGAGCCAAACAAGAGCCACCACGTCCTAATGTCAAAGAGCCAAACAAGAGCCACCACGTCCTAATGTCAAAGAGCCAAACATGAGCCACCACGGCCTAATGTCAAAGAGCCAAACAAGAGCCAACACGGCCTAATGTCAAAGAGCCAAACAAGAGCCACCACGGCCTAATGTCAAAGAGCCAATCAAGAGCCACCACGGCCTAATGTCAAAGAGCCAAACAAGAGCCACCACGTCCTAATGTCAAAGAGCCAAACAAGAGCCACCACGTCCTAATGTCAAAGAGCCAATCAAGAGCCACCACGTCCTAATGTCAAAGAGCCAAACAAGAGCCACCACGTCCTAATGTCAAAGAGCCAAACAAGAGCCAGACACGTCCTAATGTCAAAGAGCCAAACAAGAGCCACCACGGCCTAATGTCAAAGAGCCAAACAAGAGCCACCACGGCCTAATGTCAAAGAGCCAAACAAGAGCCACCACGTCCTAATGTCAAAGAGCCAAACAAGAGCCACCACGTCCTAATGTCAAAGAGCCAAACATGAGCCACCACGTCCTAATGTCAAAGAGCCAAACAAGAGCCACCACGGCCTAATGTCAAAGAGCCAAACAAGAGCCACCACGTCCTAATGTCAAAGAGCCAAACATGAGCCACCACGGCCTAATGTCAAAGAGCCAAACATGAGCCACCACGGCCTAATGTCAAAGAGCCAAACATGAGCCACCACGGCCTAATGTCAAAGAGCCAATCAAGAGCCACCACGGCCTAATGTCAAAGAGCCAAACATGAGCCACCACGGCCTAATGTCAAAGAGCCAAACAAGAGCCACCACGGCCTAATGTCAAAGAGCCAAACAAGAGCCACCACGTCCTAATGTCAAAGAGCCAAACAAGAGCCAGACACGTCCTAATGTCAAAGAGCCAAACATGAGCCACCACGTCCTAATGTCAAAGAGCCAAACATGAGCCACCACGTCCTAATGTCAAAGAGCCAAACATGAGCCACCACGGCCTAATGTCAAAGAGCCAAACAAGAGCCACCACGTCCTAATGTCAAAGAGCCACCACGTCCTAATGTCAAAGAGCCAAACAAGAGCCACCACGGCCTAATGTCAAAGAGCCAAACAAGAGCCACCACGTCCTAATGTCAAAGAGCCACCACGTCCTAATGTCAAAGAGCCAAACAAGAGCCACCACGGCCTAATGTCAAAGAGCCAGACACGTCCTGATGTAAAGCCTCATTCTGTAACTTTCCTCTGGCTCTTCTGTCTCAGGCTTGTCTGCTGCTGTCTCTGGAGAGCACTTATCCTCCTGCACATCAACTGTCTCTGGACATGCTCAAGGTGAGACCTGGACCTGGGACTGGACCTGGTCCTGGACCTGGGACTGGACCTGGTCCTGGACCTGGGACTGGACCTGGTCCTGGACCTGGGACTGGACCTGGTTCTGGTTCTGGTTCTGGACCTGGTTCTGGACCTGGTCCTGGACCTGGGAATCATTCTGGACCAGGTCCAGGTCCAGGTCTCACAGTTTTTCTTCTGTCGCTTCAGCGTTTGTCGACGGCGAATGACGAGATCGTGGAAGTTCTTCTGTCCAAACAGCAGGTTCTGAGCGCGCTGCGATTCATCCGCTCAGTCGGTGCGTTTACATTCCAGAGTGTTCTACATTATATATGTATATTATATTTGTATATTATAACAGTTATATCTCAGCTGTTATAGATTATATATGTATATATCTCAGGTGGTCATGACAACGTGTCGGCGCGTAAGTTCCTGGACGCTGCTCTTCAAACTGAAGACGAGATGTTGTTCTTCACCGTGTTCAGGTCGTTTCAGCAGCGAAACCAGCGCCTCAGAGGAAGTCCAGTGTTCAACCTAGGTGTGGGAGGGCATCTGACTAACTCTGACTCTCACTCTGACTCTCTCACTGACTCTCACACTGACTCTCACACTGACTCTCACACTGACTCTCACACTGACTCTCACACTGACTCTCACACTGACTCTCACTCTGACTCTCTCACTGACTCTCTCACTGACTTTCTCACTCTGACTCTCTCACTGACTCTCTCACTGACTTTCTCACTCTGACTCTCTCACTGACTCACTCTGACTCTCACACTGACTCTCTCACTGACTCTCACTCTGACTCTCACACTGACTCTCACACTGACTCGCTCACTGACTCTCACACTGACTCTCACACTGACTCTCACACTGACTCTCACACTGACTCACACTGACTCTCTCACTGACTCACACTGACTCTCACACTGACTCACTCTTACTCTCACACTGACTCTCACACTGACTCGCTCACTGACTCTCACACTGACTCTCACACTGACTCTCTCACTGACTCTCACACTGACTCTCACTGACTAACTCTGACTCTCACACTGACTAACTCTGACTCTCACTCTGACTCTCTCTCACTGACTCTCACACTGACTCTCTCTCACACTGACTCTCTCACTGACTCTCTCACTGACTCTCACACTGACTCTCACTCTGACTCTCTCTCACTGACTCTCACACTGACTCTCTCTCACTGACTCTCACACTGACTCTCTCACTGACTCTCTCACTGACACTCACTGACTCTCTCACTGACTCTCTCACTGACTCTCTCACTGACTCTCTCTCACTGACTCTCACACTGACTCTCACTGACTCTCTCACTGACTCTCTCACTGACTCTCACTCTGACTCTCACACTGACTCTCTCACTGACTCTCACACTGACTCTCTCACTGACTCTCACACTGACTCTCACTCTGACTCTCACACTGACTCGCTCACTGACTCGCTCACTGACTCTCACACTGACTCTCACACTGACTCTCTCACTGACTCTCACACTGACTCTCACACTGACTCTCACTCTGACTCTCTCACTGACTCTCACACTGACTCTCACTCTGACTCTCTCTCACTGACTCTCACACTGACTCTCTCTCACTGACTCTCTCACTGACTCTCACACTGACTCTCTCACTGACTCTCACACTGACTCTCACACTGACTCTCACTCTGACTCTCACACTGACTCTCACACTGACTCGCTCACTGACTCTCACACTGACTCTCACACTGACTCTCTCACTGACTCTCACACTGACTCACTCTGACTCTCACTCTGACTCTCTCTCACTGACTCTCACACTGACTCTCACACTGACTCTCACTGACTCTAACTCTGACTCTCACACTGACTAACTCTGACTCTCACTCTGACTCTCTCTCACTGACTCTCACACTGACTCTCTCTCTCACTGACTCTCTCACTGACTCACATTTTCTCTCACACTGACTCTCTCACTGACTCTCTCACTGACTCTCACACTGACTCTCACTCTGACTCTCTCACACTGACTCTCTCTCACTGACTCTCACACTGACTCTCTCTCACTGACTCTCTCTCACTGACTCTCACACTGACTCTCACACTGACTCTCTCACTGACTCTCTCACTGACTCTCACACTGACTCTCTCACTGACTCTCTCACTGACTCTCTCACTGACTCTCACTCTGACTCTCACACTGACTCACTCTGACTCTCTCACTGACTCTCACTCTCACACTGACTCTCACACTGACTCTCACACTGACTCGCTCACTGACTCTCACACTGACTCTCACTCTGACTCTCACACTGACTCTCACTCTGACTCTCACACTGACTCTCACACTGACTCTCACACTGACTCGCTCACTGACTCTCACACTGACTCTCACTCTGACTCTCACTCTGACTCTCACACTAACTCTGACTCTCACACTGACTCTCACTCTGACTCTCACACTGACTCTCACTCTGACTCTCACTGACTCTAACTCTGACTCTCACACTGACTCTAACTCTGACTCTCACACTGACTCTCACACTGACTCTCACTCTGACTCTCACACTGACTCTCACTCTGACTCTGACTCTCACACTGACTCTCACACTGACTCTCACTCTGACTCTCACTCTGACTCTCACTCTGACTCTCACACTGACTCTCACACTGACTCTCACTCTGACTCTCTCACTGACTCTCTCACTGACTCTCACTCTCACACTGACTCTCACACTGACTCTCACACTGACTCGCTCACTGACTCTCACACTGACTCTCACTCTGACTCTCACACTGACTCTCACTCTGACTCTCACACTGACTCTCACACTGACTCTCACACTGACTCGCTCACTGACTCTCACTCTGACTCTCACTCTGACTCTCACACTAACTCTGACTCTCACACTGACTCTCTCACTGACTCTCACTCTGACTCTCACACTGACTCTCACTCTGACTCTCACTGACTCTAACTCTGACTCTCACACTGACTCTAACTCTGACTCTCACACTGACTCTCACACTGACTCTCACTCTGACTCTCACACTGACTCTCACTCTGACTCTGACTCTCACACTGACTCTCACACTGACTCTCACTCTGACTCTCACTCTGACTCTCACACTTTATCTCACACTGACTCTCTCACTGACTCTCTCACTGACTCTCTCACTGACTCTCTCTCACACTGACTCTCACTCTGACTCTCTCTCACACTGACTCTCACTCTGACTCTCTCTCACTGACTCTCTCACTGACTCACACTTTCTCTCACTCTGACTCTCACTCTGACTCTCACACTGACTCTCTCACTGACTCTCTCACTGACTCTCACACTGACTCTCTCACTGACTCTCACACTGACTCGCTCACTGACTCTCACACTGACTCTCTCACTGACTCTCACTCTGACTCTCACACTGACTCTCACACTGACTCTCACTCTGACTCTCACACTGACTCTCACACTGACTCTCACTGACTCTAACTCTGACTCTCACACTGACTCTCACACTGACTCTCACACTGACTCTCACTCTGACTCGCTCACTGACTCTCACTGACTCTCACTGACTCTCACTGACTCTCACACTGACTCTCACACTGACTCTCACTCTGACTCTCTCACTGACTCTCACTCTGACTCTCACACTGACTCTCACTCTGACTCACACTGACTCTCACACTGACTCTCACTCTGACTCTCACACTGACTCTGACTCTCACACTGACTCTCACACTGACTCTCACTCTGACTCTCACTCTGACTCTCACTCTGACTCTCACACTGACTCTCACACTGACTCTCACTCTGACTCTCTCACTGACTCTCTCACTGACTCACACTTTCTCTCTCACTGACTCTCACTCTGACTCTCACACTGACTCTCTCACTGACTCTCACACTAACTCTGACTCTCTCACTGACTCTCACACTGACTCTCACACTGACTCTCACACTGACTCTCACACTGACTCTCTCACTGACTCTCTCACTGACTCACTCTGACTCTCACACTGACTCTCTCACTGACTCTCACTCTGACTCTCACTCTGACTCTAACTCTGACTCTCACTGACTCTCTCACTGACACTCTCAAACTGACTCTCACACTGACTCTCACACTAACTCTGACTCTCTCACTGACTCTCACACTGACTCTCACACTGACTCTTACACTGACTCTCACTCTGACTCTCACACTGACTCTCACACTGACTCTCTCACTGACTCTCTCACTGACTCACTCTGACTCTCACACTGACTCTCACACTGACTCTCTCACTGACTCTCACACTGACTCTCACACTGACTCTCTCACTGACTCTCACTCTGACTCTCACACTGACTCTCTCACTGACTCTCTCACTGACTCTCACTCTGACTCTCACACTGACTCTCTCACTGACTCTCTCACTGACTCTCACTCTGACTCTCACACTGACTCTAACTCTGACTCTCACTGACTCTCTCACTGACACTCTCAAACTGACTCTCACACTGACTCTCACTCTGACTCTCACACTGACTCTCTCACTGACTCTCACTCTGACTCTCACACTGACTCTCACTCTGACTCACACTGACTCTCACACTGACTCTCACTCTGACTCTCACACTGACTCTGACTCTCACACTGACTCTCACACTGACTCTCACTCTGACTCTCACTCTGACTCTCACTCTGACTCTCACACTGACTCTCACACTGACTCTCACTCTGACTCTCTCACTGACTCTCTCACTGACTCACACTTTCTCTCTCACTGACTCTCACTCTGACTCTCACACTGACTCTCTCACTGACTCTCACACTAACTCTGACTCTCTCACTGACTCTCACACTGACTCTCACACTGACTCTTACACTGACTCTCACTCTGACTCTCACACTGACTCTCACACTGACTCTCTCACTGACTCTCTCACTGACTCACTCTGACTCTCACACTGACTCTCTCACTGACTCTCACTCTGACTCTCACTCTGACTCTAACTCTGACTCTCACTGACTCTCACTGACACTCTCAAACTGACTCTCACACTGACTCTCACACTAACTCTGACTCTCTCACTGACTCTCACACTGACTCTCACACTGACTCTTACACTGACTCTCACTCTGACTCTCACACTGACTCTCACACTGACTCTCTCACTGACTCTCTCACTGACTCACTCTGACTCTCACACTGACTCTCTCACTGACTCTCACACTGACTCTCACACTGACTCTCTCACTGACTCTCACTCTGACTCTCACACTGACTCTCTCACTGACTCTCACTCTGACTCTCACACTGACTCTAACTCTGACTCTCACTGACTCTCTCACTGACACTCTCAAACTGACTCTCACACTGACTCTCACTCTGACTCTCTCACTGACTCTCTCACTGACTCTCTCACTCTGACTCTCTCACTGACTGTTCTGTGTTTCAGGAGAACACTGTGAGGAACACGTGGCTCATTTTCAGAAGCTTTTTGGAGAACAAGCGTTGATGAAAGCTGCGTCCTCCTGAAGCCTCCTGGAGCTTCCTGGAGCTTCCTGAAGCCTCCTGAAGCCTCCTGAAGCCTCCTGAAGCCTCCTGGAGCCTCCTGAAGCCTCCTGGAGCCTCCTGAAGCCTCCTGGAGCCTCCTGAAGCCTCCTGGAGCCTCCTGAAGCCTCCTGGAGCTTCCTGAAGCCTCCTGAAGCCTCCTGGAGCTTCCTGAAGCCCCCCAAAGCCTCCTGAAGCCTCCTGAAGCCTCCTGAAGCCTCCTGGAGCTTCCTGGAGCCTCCTGAAGCCTCCTGGAGCCTCCTGAAGCCTCCTGGAGCTTCCTGAAGCCCCCCAAAGCCTCCTGAAGCCTCCTGAAGCCTCCTGAAGCCTCTTGGAGCTTCCTGAAGCCTCCTGAAGCCTCCTGAAGCCTCCTGAAGCCCCCCAAAGCCTCCTGAAGCCTCCTGAAGCCTCCTGAAGCCTCCTGGAGCTTCCTGAAGCCTCCTGAAGCCTCCTGGAGCTTCCTGAAGCCCCCCAAAGCCTCCTGAAGCCCCCTGAAGTCTGTATGGTCCAAAGTCAACTCCAAGTGCTTTTATTGTAAATATTTGTCACATGATTGTGAATAAAATAATGTCCTGACTCATGTTTCTGCTCAAAGACTTTCTGAGCTTTAGATGAATAAAGTTGGACCTGTAATGGCCCCGAGCCGCCACCAGGAGGCGCCAGAAACAGCACCTCCTGCAGAGGAGGAGGCGCACCACCAGAGGGAGCTCACGCTTCAGTTTGTGCTTCTGAAAAACACAGTTCAAAAGTCAAATGTTCAGAAGAAAAACAGGACAAAGAAATACTTTTAGGATCAAAAGTATTTTGTGCAAAAGAGCGAAGATATGTAGTGCAGTAAAAGTACAAAGGGTCCTGGTCCTGGCCCCTGGGGGTCCTTTATTATTTCATATCTTTTGTGTCCCAAAGTGGGGTCCAGGGCCCAAGATAGTGTGAGGATGAGAGCGGGGAAGGACATGCAGCACATGTGCTGTTCCCTCTGCCACGAGCTTTAAAGGAAATTAAGCTGAGATCAGAGCGACATGCTCCTGCCCCGCCCACAGGGGGCGCTGCCCCGCCCACAGGGGGCGCTGCCCCGCCCACACAGGGGGCGCTGCCCCGCCCACAGGGGGCGCTGCAAACACAGGTACAAAGTGTCTAATGTCTGTGATTGTGGACAAGATGAGACAAATACTTGTTTTTTTTCTTCTGTTCTGAAGTATTAAATATATGAACTTTGAGCTTTTCACACCTCAATAAAAACTATGACGACACTTTAGTCATTTACAATAATCCACAGCTGCAATAATGAATACAAATAAAAGTAGTTTTGTCTAAAGTGAATGTTTGTCTGGATGAAACATAAAGAGCTTTTAGAACAAACACATTATGAACTCAAACTGTCACAAACAATAAACAGATTTACACTTTATTTGTTTCAAAAGTCTAAATGTTCAGTAGAAATAACTAAAATCATGAACAAGTTTGCAAAACAATATAAAAAGAAATAAAAATCAGACTCTGAACTGCAACTCCCGTTTGTGACTCCATTTCCCATAATGCCCCTGTGCACCGGGAGGAAACAGGGGGAGGGCCGTATCCATGGAGACGGGTGATTTGTGAGCAACAGTTGCTTCAGCCTCAGGAACAGCTTTTCTCTCCCTCCCCCAAAAGAGCCATCAGCACATGGACAACTACTGACCACTACTGACCACTACTGCAGTACTACTGACCACTACTGCAGAACTACTGACCACTACTGCAGAACTACTGACCACTACTGACCACTACTGCAGAAATACTGACCACTACTGCAGTACTACTGACCACTACTGACCACTACTGCAGTACTACTGACCACTACTGCAGAACTACTGACCACTACTGACCACTACTGCAGAAATACTGACCACTACTGACCACTACTGCAGAACTACTGACCACTACTGACCACTACTGCAGAAATACTGACCACTACTGACCACTACTGCAGAACTACTGACCACTACTGACCACTACTGCAGAACTACTGACCACTACTGCAGAACTACTGACCACTACTGACCACTACTGCAGAACTACTGACCACTACTGACCACTACTGCAGAACTACTGACCACTACTGACCACTACTGCAGAAATACTGACCACTACTGACCACTACTGACCACTACTGCAGAACTACTGACCACTACTGACCACTACTGCAGAAATACTGACCACTACTGCAGAAATACTGACCACTACTGACCACTACTGCAGAAATACTGACCACTACTGACCACTACTGCAGAAATACTGACCACTACTGACCACTACTGACCACTACTGCAGAATTACTGACCACTACTGACCACTACTGCAGAACTACTGACCACTACTGACCACTACTGCAGAAATACTGACCACTACTGACCACTACTGCAGAAATACTGACCACTACTGACCACTACTGCAGAACTACTGACCACTACTGACCACTACTGACCACTACTGCAGAACTACTGACCACTACTGACCACTACTGCAGTACTACTGACCACTACTGCAGAACTACTGACCACTACTGACCACTACTGCAGTACTACTGACCACTACTGCAGAACTACTGACCACTACTGACCACTACTGCAGAAATACTGACCACTACTGACCACTACTGCAGTACTACTGACCACTACTGCAGAACTACTGACCACTACTGACCACTACTGCAGTACTACTGACCACTACTGACCACTACTGCAGAACTACTGACCACTACTGCAGTACTACTGACCACTACTGCAGAACTACTGACCACTACTGACCACTACTGACCACTACTGCAGTACTACTGACCACTACTGACCACTACTGCAGAACTACTGACCACTACTGCAGAACTACTGACCACTACTGACCACTACTGCAGTACTACTGACCACTACTGACCACTACTGACCACTACTGCAGAACTACTGACCACTACTGACCACTACTGCAGAACTACTGACCACTACTGACCACTACTGCAGAACTACTGACCACTACTGACCACTACTGCAGTACTACTGACCACTACTGCAGAAATACTGACCACTACTGACCACTACTGCAGTACTACTGACCACTACTGACCACTACTGCAGAACTACTGACCACTACTGACCACTACTGCAGTACTACTGACCACTACTGCAGAAATACTGACCACTACTGACCACTACTGCAGAACTACTGACCACTACTGACCACTACTGCAGAAATACTGACCACTACTGACCACTACTGCAGAACTACTGACCACTACTGCAGTACTACTGACCACTACTGACCACTACTGCAGTACTACTGACCACTACTGCAGAACTACTGACCACTACTGACCACTACTGCAGTACTACTGACCACTACTGCAGAAATACTGACCACTACTGACCACTACTGCAGAACTACTGACCACTACTGACCACTACTGCAGAAATACTGACCACTACTGACCACTACTGCAGAACTACTGACCACTACTGCAGTACTACTGACCACTACTGACCACTACTGCAGTACTACTGACCACTACTGAAAACTACTGCAGTACTACTGACCACTACTGACCACAACTGCAGTACTACTGACCACTACTGACCACTACTGCAGAACTACTGACCACTACTGACCACTACTGACCACTACTGCAGAACTACTGACCACAACTGACCACTACTGCAGTACTACTGACCACTACTGCAGAACTACTGACCACTACTGACCACTACTGCAGTACTACTGACCACTACTGCAGAACTACTGACCACTACTGACCACTACTGCAGAAATACTGACCACTACTGACCACTACTGCAGTACTACTGACCACTACTGACCACTACTGCAGAAATACTGACCACTACTGCAGAAATACTGACCACTACTGACCACTACTGCAGAACTACTGACCACTACTGACCACTACTGCAGAAATACTGACCACTACTGCAGAAATACTGACCACTACTGACCACTACTGCAGAACTACTGACCACTACTGCAGTACTACTGACCACTACTGACCACTACTGCAGAACTACTGACCACTACTGCAGTACTACTGACCACTACTGACCACTACTGCAGAACTACTGACCACTACTGACCACTACTGACCACTACTGCAGAACTACTGACCACTACTGACCACTACTGACCACTACTGACCACTACTGACCACTACTGACCACTACTGCAGAACTACTGACCACTACTGACCACTACTGCAGAACTACTGACCACTACTGACCACTACTGCAGAACTACTGACCACTACTGACCACTACTGCAGAACTACTGACAAACTACCAGCGGTGGAAAGTCCACGTGTCGGACACAAAAATATTTACAGAGGATTTTGGACTAAACTAGATGAAAATGGTCGTCGATGGACGAACATGTTTTTGATTTAAATGTTGTGTCTCTGTGGGAGGAGCCTGTCTCTGTGGGAGGAGCCTGTCTCTGTGGGAGGAGCCTATCCCAGAGAAATCAAGTGGATTCAATAGGAGAAGAACAGACTGGACACAACTGTTTCAGGTCAAAGGTTAAATGAGAGAAAAGTGTGAGACTGGAACTTTACCTTTTTGTGTTTCCTTTGAGAAAAAGACTTTTCACGACTAAAAATCTGAGAAAAGAAGAGAAAGAAGGAGGAAAAAGAGAGAAACAGAATGTTGAGAAACATGTGCTTCTGCGTCATGTGACCAGCGAGTCCAGACAGGTGTGGATCATGTGACCAGAGCGACCAATCAGAGCGAAGACACAGCAGCAGAACTGAGCCCAAACTGAACCAGAAACCTCCTGGTTTAGACCTGTTTTGGACCTGGTTTAGTCCCGGTTTAGTCCTGGTTTAGTCCTAGTTCAGACCTGGTTTAGACCTGGTTTAGTCCTGGTTTAGACCTGGTTTAGTCCTGGTTTAGTCCTGGTTTAGTCCATGTTTAGACCTGGTTTAGACCTGGTTTAGTCCTGGTTTAGACCTGGTTTAGACCTGGTTTAGTCCTGGTTTAGTCCTGGTTTAGACCTGGTTTAGTCCTGGTTTAGTCCTGGTTTAGTCCTGGTTTAGTCCTAGTTCAGACCTGGTTTAGACCTGGTTTAGTCCTGGTTTAGACCTGGTTTAGTCCTGGTTTAGTCCCGGTTTAGTCCTGGTTTAGTCCTAGTTCAGACCTGGTTTAGACCTGGTTTAGTCCTGGTTTAGACCTGGTTTAGTCCTGGTTTAGTCCTGGTTTAGTCCATGTTTAGACCTGGTTTAGACCTGGTTTAGTCCTGGTTTAGACCTGGTTTAGACCTGGTTTAGTCCTGGTTTAGTCCTGGTTTAGACCTAGTTTAGTCCTGGTTTAGACCTGGTTTAGTCCTGGTTTAGTCCTGGTTTAGTCCTGGTTTAGACCTGGTTTAGTCCTGGTTTAGTCCTGGTTTAGTCCTGGTTTAGACCTGGTTTAGACCTGGTTTAGACCTGCTTTAGTCCTGGTTTAGTCCTGGTTTAGTCCTGGTTTAGTCCTGGTTTAGTCCATGTTTAGACCTGGTTTAGTCCTGGTTTAGTCCTGGTTTAGTCCTGGTTTAGTCCTGGTTTAGATCTAGTTTGGACCTAGTTTAGTCCTGGTTTAGTCCTGGTTTAGTCCTGGTTTAGTCCTGGTTTAGACCTGGTTTAGTCCTGGTTTAGTCCTGGTTTAGACCTGGTTTAGACCTGGTTTAGTCCTGGTTTAGTCCTGGTTTAGTCCTGGTTTAGACCTGGTTTAGTCCTGGTTTAGTCCTGCTTTAGATCTAGTTTGGACCTAGTTTAGTCCTGGTTTAGACCTGGTTTAGTCCTGGTTTAGTCCTGGTTTAGTCCTGGTTTAGTCCTGGTTTAGACCTGGTTTAGTCCTGGTTTAGTCCTGGTTTAGTCCTGGTTTAGACCTGGTTTAGACCTGGTTTAGACCTGCTTTAGTCCTGGTTTAGTCCTGGTTTAGTCCTGGTTTAGACCTGCTTTAGTCCTGGTTTAGTCCTGGTTTAGTCCATGTTTAGACCTGGTTTAGTCCTGGTTTAGTCCTGGTTTAGTCCTGGTTTAGTCCTGGTTTAGATCTAGTTTGGACCTAGTTTAGTCCTGGTTTAGACCTGGTTTTGTCCTGGTTTAGTCCTGGTTTGGACCTGGTTTAGACCTGGTTTAGTCCTGGTTTAGTCCTGGTTTAGACCTGGTTTAGACCTGGTTTAGTCCTGGTTTAGTCCTGGTTTAGTCCATGTTTAGACCTGGTTTAGTCCTGGTTTAGTCCTGGTTTAGTCCTGGTTTAGTCCTGGTTTAGATCTAGTTTGGACCTAGTTTAGTCCTGGTTTAGACCTGGTTTAGTCCTGGTTTAGTCCTGGTTTAGTCCTGGTTTAGTCCTGGTTTAGTCCTGGTTTAGATCTAGTTTGGACCTAGTTTAGTCCTGGTTTAGACCTGGTTTAGTCCTGGTTTAGTCCTGGTTTTGTCCTGGTTTAGTCCTGGTTTAGACCTGGTTTAGTCCTGGTTTAGTCCTGGTTTAGACCTGGTTTAGTCCTGGTTTAGTCCTGGTTTAGTCCTGGTTTAGACCTGGTTTAGACCTGGTTTAGACCTGGTTTAGACCTGCTTTAGTCCTGGTTTAGTCCTGGTTTAGTCCTGGTTTAGTCCTGGTTTAGTCCATGTTTAGACCTGGTTTAGTCCTGGTTTAGACCTGGTTTAGATCTAGTTTGGACCTAGTTTAGTCCTGGTTTAGACCTGGTTTAGTCCTGGTTTAGTCCTGGTTTAGACCTGGTTTAGACCTGCTTTAGTCCTGGTTTAGACCTGGTTTAGTCCTGGTTTAGTCCTGGTTTAGACCTGGTTTAGTCCTGGTTTAGTCCTGGTTTAGTCCTGGTTTAGACCTGGTTTAGTCCTGGTTTAGTCCTGGTTTAGTCCTGCTTTAGTCCTGGTTTAGACCTGGTTTAGACCTGGTTTAGTCCTGGTTTAGTCCTGGTTTAGTCCTGGTTTAGACCTGGTTTAGACCTGGTTTAGTCCTGGTTTAGTCCTGGTTTAGTCCTGGTTTAGACCTGGTTTAGTCCTGGTTTAGTCCTGGTTTAGTCCTGGTTTAGACCTGGTTTAGTCCTGGTTTAGACCTGGTTTAGTCCTGGTTTAGTCCTGATTTAGACCTGGTTTAGTCCTGGTTTAGTCCTGGTTTAGACCTGGTTTAGTCCTGGTTTAGACCTGGTTTAGACCTGGTTTAGACCTGGTTTAGACCTGGTTTAGTCCTGGTTTAGTCCTGGTTTAGACCTGGTTTAGTCCTGGTTTAGACCTGGTTTAGACCTGGTTTAGTCCTGGTTTAGTCCTGGTTTAGTCCTGATTTAGACCTGGTTTAGTCCTGGTTTAGTCCTGGTTTAGTCCTGGTTTAGTCCTGGTTTAGACCTGGTTTAGACCTGGTTTAGACCTGCTTTAGTCCTGGTTTAGTCCTGGTTTAGTCCTGGTTTAGTCCTGGTTTAGTCCTGGTTTGACTCGACTCACGGTTAATCTGACACGGCCCCGCCCCCAAAGGCCCAGCTCTGGCATCCTCCTGAAGTCTCGCGTGAGCAGCTTCATCCTCGCTCTGTTCCTGCTCCTCTCGCGAGACTCTCGTGCTCCGTGTGTGTGTGAGCAGCCAAACAGCACCGACCTGTTCCACTCGCGGACAAACTCGCCAAAGACACGCGTCCCACCGCAAACACGCGGCAAAAGCCACGCACCGCGACCGTGACACGCGCGTCCCGCCTGTGCGCGTGAAGCATGCGTGACTTTACGTCCCGGTCACGGCGCGCGGCGGGATGCGAAGTGGATCAAAGTGGCGTAAAAGTGTGTTAGAGCCTGTGCGGGAGGATGAGCGGGGGCCGCGCGTGAAGGAGGCGCGTGAAGGAGGCGCGTGAAGGAGGGGTGAGAGATGCTTGGTGGCCACGTCCCCTTGGAGACTGGAGACAACACGTGATGAGCCCTGCTTATCAGGTTTAGTGCGAGCGAGACGCGAGAGACACGCGAGAGAGACGCGGCGCAGCGCAGGCCCGAGCCACGCGCAGGAATCCACCGCAAAAAAGTCTCCAAAACACACAGGAAAAGTAGTTTCTCCGCGCGTTTCATCCCCGCCGCGGAGTGCGCAGGCTTTTTTCAAGAAGAGGAGAGAAGGAAGCGCGAGAGGAGGCGAGCCGCGCGGAGGGAGGAGGCAGCGGGAGGAGGAGGAGGCAGACGGACTAAACTTTGTCCAAGTTTGCACATCCCTTCGGAAGGAAACGCCATTTTGATTGCTCTCCTCTCCGCCGCAGCCTCCGCCGCGCCGCCGCCGCCGCTCCCGCCTCTGTCCGGCTCTGGTCCTGCCGCTGACCGCTCGAGCATCCTCGTCAACCGGACCGGAGCCGGAGCTCGTGGAGGGGCCCCCGTGTCCCCCCCTGGCCCCGCACGGCCCTCCTCCTCCCGGCTCCATCCCCATCATCCCCCCGCCGCGGAGCCACGATGTCTCGGCGCAAACAGCCCAACCCCAACAAAGTCCAGCCCGGTGAGTCCCCCGCGCGCCGCACGCGCTCCCCGCGCGCCGCACACGCACTTCACGCAACTTTCACGCACTTTGGGGCGTCCCGCTCGCGTCGCGTCCAACTCCGCGGAACTTATGCAACTCGACACGGGATGTTTGGTGCCGCGCGCGGACTTTGCATCCGAGCGGTGGAATTCCGCCTCGCGTCTTCCTCATTCACGCGCGCGCCCGTGTGCGGTGATTGTGCACGTTTTCTGTGGCTTTGTGCGTGACTGTGTCGCGGCGGGACGCGGCGCCGGAGCCTCCGCGGCGGGGGTAAAGTCTGCGCGCGGCCGCTCCGGAGCATCCGTATCTCGGGTGCACTTTGGCCCGAGCCTCGCCGTGGCCCGAGCGCGTGAAGCGGCGACGCGGACACCGCAGCCACTTCCGCTGGCGCTTTCACAATAAAAAGCACCTGTTGCTCCAAGTCTGAGACAGGGCCTGTGTGTGCAGCACAGCCTCACCTGTCAACACTTTACACACACTTTACACACACTTTACACACTTTACACACACTTTACACACTTTACACACACTTTACACACTTTACACACACTTTACACACACTTTACACTTTACACACACTTTACACACTTTACACACACTTTACACACTTTACACACACTTTACACACACTTTACACTTTACACACACTTTACACACACTTTACACTTTACACACACTTTACACACACTTTACACTTTACACACACTTTACACACACTTTACACACACTTTACACACACTTTACACACTTTACACACTTTACACACTTTACACACTTTACACACTTTACACACACTTTACACACTTTACACACACTTTACACACTTTACACACACTTTACACACACTTTACACACACTTTACACACACTTTACACACACTTTACACTTTACACACACTTTACACTTTACACACACTTTACACACACTTTACACTTTACACACACTTTACACTTTACACACACTTTACACACACTTTACACTTTACACACACTTTACACACACTTTACACACACTTTACACACACTTTACACACTTTACACACTTTACACACTTTACACACTTTACACACTTTACACACACTTTACACACTTTACACACACTTTACACACTTTACACACACTTTACACACACTTTACACACACTTTACACACACTTTACACACACTTTACACTTTACACACACTTTACACTTTACACACACTTTACACACACTTTACACTTTACACACACTTTACACTTTACACACACTAGTACAACATGATATAAATACTCCACATATTCAATATTAACATGAACAAAGCTTAAGTCTCTACAACAAAGAACAAGCGACACTTTGACTGGAAATGACACGTTGTTTTGCTTTTCTGTTGTAAAGAATGACAAAAAATCTGTTTTTTAGCCTCAAATGTGTGTATTTACAATAAAGTGTTCAATATATCTGTAGCAAAGAAGCATCTGAAACTCTTTTAACTCATAACAATATAAAATAGAGTGAATAAAGTCTTTAAAGCGGCTCATTATGACTTTGTCTACATTATAAAGAGCTGAACGTCTCCATTTGTGTTGACTTGACCTGTTTACTTTCATCATGCTAAGGCCTTTAGTGCTCTTTTATCCATGTTTGTGTGTTTGTGCAGTTACATTAAACACAGTGTAACAGTTTAAACACGCAACAGTTTCAAATACACTGAACTTAAAGTGAAAAGACGCTTTTATTTGAGCAGCTGCAGTTTGTGTGTCTGAGGTTAGCTCGCGGCTAATGCTAGCATTAATCTCACTTTGACCTGTTGATGATGATGTTCGTGTTTTGTCACGTTTTAGAACGACTTTGTCCCGTTTTATCCCCGTGTCGCGGTTGAACTGGTCAGAACCGCGTGACAAAGAGTCGAAGGTGTCTTTTATTTGCGTCGTGTGTTTATTTAAGCGACTTTTGGAACGTTAGCATGTGGCTAACAGCTGCTGCCTGCATCACCTGTTTGTTTGACAGATTATCGCTCTTAAAGTGATTAAAGTTGATGAATGGGGCTGGTTGGGCCGCGGTGGCGCGTGGTAAGTGCTTTTACGTCTTTAAAGTGTGTATTTAGCGCTGTTAAAGGTGATTTTGATGACTTTTCACTCGGGCTCTTTTACTTTGAACGTGCGTTTCCGGCCGCCGCTGCGCACCGCCGCTAGCCTGACGCGGCGGTGTGACCTTGCTCGGACATTTTTAGCCCGAAACTGAGCCGTGTTCGCGATTAAACCGCGGCAACGCGACGTGGCCGCGGCGCCGCCGCTCCGGGCTCGCGCTGCCGTCACTTTGCGCACTTTCCCGCCGCGTTCGAGCCACTTTTCGCAGTCTCATCGACGCAGCATCGACGCGGCTGCCGCCTGTTGCATCCTCCTCCTCCTCCTGCGCCTCTCTGCCGCACCTCCTCTCCTGCCGCTTCTCTGCCGCCCCCTCCTCCTCCTGCCGCCTCTCTGCCGCACCTCCTCCTCCTGCCGCTTCTCTGCCGCCCTCTCTGCCGCTCTCTGCCGCACCTCCTCCTCCTGCCGCCTTCTCTGCCGCACCTCCTCCTCCTGCCGCTTCTCTGCCGCACCTCCTCCTCCTGCCGCTTCTCTGCCGCACCTCCTCCTCCTGCCGCTCTCTGCCGCACCTCCTCCTCCTGCCGCTTCTCTGCCGCACCTCCTCCTCCTGCCGCTTCTCTGGCCGCACCTCCTCCTCCTGCCGCTTCTCTGCCGCACCTCCTCCTCCTGCCGCCTTCTCTGCCGCACCTCCTCCTCCTGCCGCTCTCTGCCGCACCTCCTCCCTCCTGCCGCCTTCTCTGCCGCACCTCCTCCTCCTGCCGCTTCTCTGCCGCACCTCCTCCTCCTGCCGCTTCTCTGCCGCACCTCCTCCTCCTGCCGCCTCTCTGCCGCACCTCCTCCTCCTGCCGCCTCTCTGCCGCACCTCCTCCTCTGCGCTTCTCTGCCGCACCTCCTCCTCCTGCCGCTCTCTGCCGCACCTCCTCCTCCTGCCGCCTCTCTGCCGCACCTCCTCCTCCTGCCGCTTCTCTGCCGCACCTCCCCTCCTCCTGCCGCCTCTCTGCCGCACCTCCTCCTCCTGCCGCTTCTCTGCCGCACCTCCTCCTCCTGCCGCTTCTCTGCCGCACCTCCTCCTCCTGCCGCCTCTCTGCCGCACCTCCTCCTCCTGCCGCTTCTCTGCCGCACCTCCTCCTCCTGCCGCCGTCTCTGCCGCACCTCCTCCTCCTGCCGCTCTCTGCCGCACCTCCTCCTCCTGCCGGCTTCTCTGCCGCACCTCTCCTCCTCCTGGCCGCCCTCTCTGCCGCACCTCCTCCTCCCTGCCGCCTCTCTGCAGCACCTCCTCCTCCTGCCGCCTCTCTGCCGCACCTCCCCCTCCTGCCGCTTCTCTGCCGCACCTCCTCCTCCTGCCGCTTCTCTGCCGCACCTCCTCCTGCGTCCTGGCCGGCTTCTCTGCCGCACCTCCTCCTCCTGCCGCCTCTCTGCCGCACCTCCTCCTCCTGCCGCCTCTCTGCCGCACCTCCTCCTCCTCATGGCCTCTCTGCCGCACCTCCTCCTCCTGCCGCTTCTCTGCCGCACCTCCTCCTCCTGCCGCCTCTCTGCCGCACCTCCTCCTCCTGCCGCCTCTCTGCCGCACCTCCTCCTCCTGCCGCCTCTCTGCCGCACCTCCTCCTCCTCCTGCCGCCTCTCTGCCGCACCTCCTCCTCCTGCCGCCTCTCTGCCGCACCTCCTCCTCCTGCCGCCTCTCTGCCGCACCTCCTCCTCCTGCCGCTTCTCTGCCTCACCTCCTCCTCCTCCTGCCGCCTCTCTGCCGCACCTCCTCCTCCTCCTGCCGCCTCTCTGCCGCACCTCCTCCTCCTCCTGCCGCCTCTCTGCCGCACCTCCTCCTCCTCCTGCCGCCTCTCTGCCGCACCTCCTCCTCCTGCCGCCTCTCTGCCGCACCTCCTCCTCCTGCCGCCTCTCTGCCGCACCTCCTCCTCCTGCCGCTTCTCTGCCTCACCTCCTCCTCCTCCTGCCGCCTCTCTGCCGCACCTCCTCCTCCTGCCGCCTCTCTGCCGCACCTCCTCCTCCTCCTGCCGCCTCTCTGCCGCACCTCCTCCTCCTGCCGCCTCTCTGCCGCACCTCCTCCTCCTCCTGCCGCCTCTCTGCCGCACCTCCTCCTCCTGCCGCCTCTCTGCCGCACCTCCTCCTCCTCCTGCCGCCTCTCTGCCGCACCTCCTCCTCCTGCCGCCTCTCTGCCGCACCTCCTCCTCCTGCCGCCTCTCTGCCGCACCTCCTCCTCCCGCACCTCCTGCAGGAGATGGCGGTTGCTAAGCGTCCATCTTCTGGCTGTGATGACATAAAGTCACAGAATCTTTTCTCTTTGAACGGTTTAAACACTTTAAAAGATTTTAATTTCTGGAAAGTCTGAGGACTAAAGTCTGGCGGTAATGCAACACTTGGATGCCAACCGCCATAAAACAACAACAACAACAACAACAACAACATTAATTTCTGTAAAAACAGCGTCTTTAAAACTCTTTCATTTGCTGCTGTCGCTAAAGCCCGAACTTTAGTGTCTGTAATAAACTGTACAAGTCATTTATTTAAGACGTTACACTTTTATTTAAGACGTTACACTTTTATTTAAGACGTTACACTTTTATTTAAGACGTTACACTTTTATTTAAGACGTTACACTTTTATATAAGACGTTACACTTTTATTTAAGACGTTACACTTTTATTTAAGACGTTACACTTTTATTTAAGACGTTACACTTTCATTTAAGACGTTAGACTTTTATTTAAGACGTTACACTTTTATTTAAGACGTTACACTTTTATTTAAGACGTTACACTTTTATTTAAGACGTTAGACTTTTATTTAAGACGTTAGACTTTTATTTAAGACGTTACACTTTTATTTAAGACGTTACACTTTTATTTAAGACGTTACACTTTTATTTAAGACGTTACACTTTTATTTAAGACGTTACACTTTTATTTAAGACGTTACACTTTTATTTAAGACGTTACACTTTTATTTAAGACGTTACACTTTTATTTAAGACGTTACACTTTTATTTAAGACGTTACACTTTTATTTAAGACGTTACACTTTTATTTAAGACGTTACACTTTTATTTAAGACGTTACACTTTTATTTAAGACGTTACACTTTTATTTAAGACGTTACACTTTTATTTAAGACGTTACACTTTTATTTAAGACGTTACACTTTTATTTAAGACGTTACACTTTTATTTAAGACGTTACACTTTTATTTAAGACGTTACACTTTTATTTAAGACGTTACACTTTTATTTAAGACGTTAGACTTTTATTTAAGACGTTAGACTTTTATTTAAGACGTTAGACTTTTATTTAAGACGTTACACTTTTATTTAAGACGTTACACTTTTATTTAAGACGTTACACTTTTATTTAAGACGTTACACTTTTATTTAAGACGTTAGACTTTTATTTAAGACGTTACACTTTTATTTAAGACGTTACACTTTTATTTAAGACGTTACACTTTTATTTAAGACGTTACACTTTTATTTAAGACGTTACACTTTTATTTAAGACGTTACACTTTCATTTAAGACGTTACACTTTCATTTAAGACGTTAGACTTTTATTTAAGACGTTACACTTTCATTTAAGACGTTAGACTTTTATTTAAGACGTTACACTTTTATTTAAGACGTTAGACTTTTATTTAAGACGTTAGACTTTTATTTAAGACGTTACACTTTTATTTAAGACGTTACACTTTTATTTAAGACGTTACACTTTCATTTAAGACGTTACACTTTTATTTAAGACGTTACACTTTTATTTAAGACGTTACACTTTTATTTAAGACGTTACACTTTTATTTAAGACGTTACACTTTTATTTAAGACGTTACACTTTTATTTAAGACGTTACACTTTTATTTAAGACGTTAGACTTTTATTTAAGACGTTACACTTTTATTTAAGACGTTACACTTTTATTTAAGACGTTACACTTTTATTTAAGACGTTACACTTTCATTTAAGACGTTACACTTTTATTTAAGACGTTACACTTTCATTTAAGACGTTAGACTTTTATTTAAGACGTTACACTTTTATTTAAGACGTTACACTTTTATTTAAGACGTTAGACTTTTATTTAAGACGTTACACTTTTATTTAAGACGTTACACTTTTATTTAAGACGTTACACTTTTATTTAAGACGTTAGACTTTTATTTAAGACGTTACACTTTCATTTAAGACGTTACACTTTTATTTAAGACGTTACACTTTTATTTAAGACGTTACACTTTTATTTAAGACGTTACACTTTTATTTAAGACGTTACACTTTTATTTAAGACGTTACACTTTTATTTAAGACGTTAGACTTTTATTTAAGACGTTAGACTTTTATTTAAGACGTTACACTTTCATTTAAGACGTTACACTTTCATTTAAGACGTTACACTTTTATTTAAGACGTTACACTTTTATTTAAGACGTTACACTTTTATTTAAGACGTTAGACTTTTATTTAAGACGTTACACTTTTATTTAAGACGTTAGACTTTTATTTAAGACGTTACACTTTCATTTAAGACGTTACACTTTTATTTAAGACGTTACACTTTTATTTAAGACGTTACACTTTTATTTAAGACGTTACACTTTCATTTAAGACGTTACACTTTTATTTAAGACGTTACACTTTTATTTAAGACGTTACACTTTTATTTAAGACGTTACACTTTTATTTAAGACGTTACACTTTTATTTAAGACGTTAGACTTTTATTTAAGACGTTACACTTTTATTTAAGACGTTAGACTTTTATTTAAGACGTTACACTTTTATTTAAGACGTTAGACTTTTATTTAAGACGTTACACTTTTATTTAAGACGTTACACTTTTATTTAAGACGTTACACTTTTATTTAAGACGTTACACTTTTATTTAAGACGTTACACTTTTATTTAAGACGTTACACTTTTATTTAAGACGTTACACTTTTATTTAAGACGTTACACTTTTATTTAAGACGTTACACTTTCATTTAAGACGTTACACTTTCATTTAAGACGTTACACTTTCATTTAAGACGTTAGACTTTCATTTAAGACGTTACACTTTTATTTAAGACGTTACACTTTCATTTAAGACGTTACACTTTCATTTAAGACGTTAGACTTTTATTTAAGACGTTACACTTTTATTTAAGACGTTACACTTTCATTTAAGACGTTACACTTTTATTTAAGACGTTACACTTTTATTTAAGACGTTACACTTTTATTTAAGACGTTAGACTTTTATTTAAGACGTTAGACTTTTATTTAAGACGTTACACTTTTATTTAAGACGTTACACTTTTATTTAAGACGTTACACTTTTATTTAAGACGTTACACTTTTATTTAAGACGTTACACTTTCATTTAAGACGTTACACTTTTATTTAAGACGTTACACTTTTATTTAAGACGTTACACTTTTATTTAAGACGTTAGACTTTTATTTAAGACGTTACACTTTTATTTAAGACGTTACACTTTTATTTAAGACGTTACACTTTTATTTAAGACGTTACACTTTTATTTAAGACGTTACACTTTTATTTAAGACGTTACACTTTTATTTAAGACGTTACACTTTTATTTAAGACGTTACACTTTTATTTAAGACGTTACACTTTTATTTAAGACGTTACACTTTTATTTAAGACGTTACACTTTTATTTAAGACGTTACACTTTTATTTAAGACGTTACACTTTTATTTAAGACGTTACACTTTTATTTAAGACGTTACACTTTTATTTAAGACGTTACACTTTTATTTAAGACGTTACACTTTTATTTAAGACGTTACACTTTTATTTAAGACGTTACACTTTTATTTAAGACGTTACACTTTCATTTAAGACGTTAGACTTTTATTTAAGACGTTACACTTTTATTTAAGACGTTACACTTTTATTTAAGACGTTACACTTTCATTTAAGACGTTAGACTTTCAAACTCATCGTGCGCCAAGAAGTAAACAACGTAAACACCAGAAATATTGAGCCCAAAAATACCCGATCTAATGATGGAGATGGACATGTCCTCTAAAGACACATGTCCTCTAAAGACACAGGTCCTCTAAAGACACATGTCCTCTAAAGACACAGGTCCTCTAAAGACACATGTCCTCTAAAGACACATGTCCTCTAAAGACACATGTCCTCTAAAGACACAGGTCCTCTAAAGACACATGTCCTCTAAAGACACAGGTCCTCTAAAGACACATGTCCTCTAAAGACACAGGTCCTCTAAAGACACATGTCCTCTAAAGACACATGTCCTCTAAAGACACAGGTCCTCTAAAGACACATGTCCTCTAAAGACACAGGTCCTCTAAAGACACAGGTCCTCTAAAGACACAGGTCCTCTAAAGACACAGGTCCTCTAAAGACACAGGTCCTCTAAAGACACAGGTCCTCTAAAGACACAGGTCCTCTAAAGACACATGTCCTCTAAAGACACATGTCCTCTAAAGACACATGTCCTCTAAAGACACATGTCCTCTAAAGACACATGTCCTCTAAAGACACAGGTCCTCTAAAGACACATGTCCTCTAAAGACACATGTCCTCTAAAGACACAGGTCCTCTAAAGACACATGTCCTCTAAAGACACAGGTCCTCTAAAGACACATGTCCTCTAAAGACACATGTCCTCTAAAGACACAGGTCCTCTAAAGACACAGGTCCTCTAAAGACACAGGTCCTCTAAAGACACATGTCCTCTAAAGACACATGTCCTCTAAAGACACAGGTCCTCTAAAGACACAGGTCCTCTAAAGACACATGTCCTCTAAAGACACATGTCCTCTAAAGACACAGGTCCTCTAAAGACACAGGTCCTCTAAAGACACAGGTCCTCTAAAGACACATGTCCTCTAAAGACACATGTCCTCTAAAGACACATGTCCTCTAAAGACACATGTCCTCTAAAGACACATGTCCTCTAAAGACACAGGTCCTCTAAAGACACAGGTCCTCTAAAGACACATGTCCTCTAAAGACACATGTCCTCTAAAGACACATGTCCTCTAAAGACACAGGTCCTCTAAAGACACATGTCCTCTAAAGACACAGGTCCTCTAAAGACACAGGTCCTCTAAAGACACAGGTCCTGCAGCGTGGAGTTTATGAAGCTCCGCCTCCTGATGAAGCTCCGCCTCCTGATGAAGCTCCGCCCCCTGTGCAGCTTTACAATGAAAATGTCTCAATTAGCCTTGATTTAAGTCGAGTTTATATCGTGTTGAATGTGTTTGAGTCACGACGTTCAAATATCGATACCTCGTCATATCGATACCTCGTCATATCGATACCTCGTCATATCGATACCTCGTCATATCGATACCTCTTGGGCTCAGACCTGCAGGGTGGATTGGGCGGGGACACTTTATGTGGTAACACCAGGGTCCAGAGTGCAGCTGCTGGTTAAAAGTTAATCTTCTCTCCACTCGTGCCACTTACGTAACGTCCTGCGCCTCCTCCTGGTGCTGCGCCTCCTCCTGGTGCTGCGCCTCCTCCTGGTGCTGCGCCTCCTCCTGGTGCTGCGCCTCCTCCTGGTGCTGCGCCTCCTCCTGGTGCTGCGCCTCCTCCTGGTGCTGCTGGTCTTACTGGTGCTTGTACTGGTCTTACTGGTGCTTGTACTGGTCTTACTGGTGCTTGTTCTGGTCTTACTGGTGCTTGTACTGGTCTTACTGGTGCTTGTTCTGGTCTTACTGGTGCTTGTACTGGTCTTACTGGTGCTTGTACTGGTCTTACTGGTGCTTGTTCTGGTCTTACTGGTGCTTGTACTGGTCTTACTGGTGCTTGTTCTGGTCTTACTGGTGCTGCTGGTCTTACTGGTGCTTGTTCTGGTCTTACTGGTGCTTGTACTGGTCTTACTGGTGCTTGTTCTGGTCTTACTGGTGCTTGTTCTGGTCTTACTGGTGCTTGTTCTGGTCTTACTGGTGCTGCTGGTCTTACTGGTGCTTGTTCTGGTCTTACTGGTGCTTGTTCTGGTCTTACTGGTGCTTGTACTGGTCTTACTGGTGCTTGTTCTGGTCTTACTGGTGCTTGTACTGGTCTTACTGGTGCTTGTTCTGGTCTTACTGGTGCTTGTTCTGGTCTTACTGGTGCTTGTTCTGGTCTTACTGGTGCTGCTGGTCTTACTGGTGCTTGTACTGGTCTTACTGGTGCTTGTACTGGTCTTACTGGTGCTTGTTCTGGTCTTACTGGTGCTTGTACTGGTCTTACTGGTGCTTGTTCTGGTCTTACTGGTGCTTGTTCTGGTCTTACTGGTGCTTGTACTGGTCTTACTGGTGCTTGTACTGGTCTTACTGGTGCTTGTTCTGGTCTTACTGGTGCTTGTACTGGTCTTACTGGTGCTTGTTCTGGTCTTACTGGTGCTTGTTCTGGTCTTACTGGTGCTTGTACTGGTCTTACTGGTGCTTGTACTGGTCTTACTGGTGCTTGTTCTGGTCTTACTGGTTCTGGTCTTACTGGTGCTTGTACTGGTCTTACTGGTGCTGCTGGTCTTACTGGTGCTTGTACTGGTCTTACTGGTGCTTGTACTGGTCTTACTGGTGCTTGTTCTGGTCTTACTGGTGCTTGTACTGGTCTTACTGGTGCTTGTTCTGGTCTTACTGGTGCTTGTACTGGTCTTACTGGTGCTTGTTCTGGTCTTACTGGTGCTTGTTCTGGTCTTACTGGTGCTTGTTCTGGTCTTACTGGTGCTTGTACTGGTCTTACTGGTGCTTGTTCTGGTCTTACTGGTGCTTGTACTGGTCTTACTGGTGCTTGTACTGGTCTTACTGGTGCTTGTTCTGGTCTTACTGGTTCTGGTCTTACTGGTGCTTGTACTGGTCTTACTGGTGCTGCTGGTCTTACTGGTGCTTGTACTGGTCTTACTGGTGCTTGTACTGGTCTTACTGGTGCTTGTTCTGGTCTTACTGGTGCTTGTTCTGGTCTTACTGGTGCTTGTACTGGTCTTACTGGTGCTTGTACTGGTCTTACTGGTGCTTGTTCTGGTCTTACTGGTGCTGCTGGTCTTACTGGTGCTTGTTCTGGTCTTACTGGTGCTTGTTCTGGTCTTACTGGTGCTTGTTCTGGTCTTACTGGTGCTTGTTCTGGTCTTACTGGTGCTTGTACTGGTCTTACTGGTGCTTGTTCTGGTCTTACTGGTGCTTGTTCTGGTCTTACTGGTGCTGCTGGTCTTACTGGTGCTTGTACTGGTCTTACTGGTGCTTGTACTGGTCTTACTGGTGCTTGTTCTGGTCTTACTGGTGCTGCTGGTCTTACTGGTGCTTGTTCTGGTCTTACTGGTGCTGCTGGTCTTACTGGTGCTTGTACTGGTCTTACTGGTGCTTGTTCTGGTCTTACTGGTGCTTGTTCTGGTCTTACTGGTGCTTGTACTGGTCTTACTGGTGCTTGTTCTGGTCTTACTGGTGCTTGTTCTGGTCTTACTGGTGCTGCTGGTCTTACTGGTGCTTGTTCTGGTCTTACTGGTGCTTGTACTGGTCTTACTGGTGCTTGTTCTGGTCTTACTGGTGCTGCTGGTCTTACTGGTGCTTGTACTGGTCTTACTGGTGCTTGTTCTGGTCTTACTGGTGCTTGTTCTGGTCTTACTGGTGCTGCTGGTCTTACTGGTGCTTGTTCTGGTCTTACTGGTGCTTGTTCTGGTCTTACTGGTGCTTGTTCTGGTCTTACTGGTGCTTGTTCTGGTCTTACTGGTGCTGCTGGTCTTACTGGTGCTTGTACTGGTCTTACTGGTGCTTGTACTGGTCTTACTGGTGCTTGTACTGGTCTTACTGGTGCTTGTTCTGGTCTTACTGGTGCTTGTTCTGGTCTTACTGGTGCTTGTACTGGTCTTACTGGTGCTTGTTCTGGTCTTACTGGTGCTTGTTCTGGTCTTACTGGTGCTGCTGGTCTTACTGGTGCTTGTTCTGGTCTTACTGGTGCTTGTACTGGTCTTACTGGTGCTTGTACTGGTCTTACTGGTGCTTGTACTGGTCTTACTGGTGCTTGTTCTGGTCTTACTGGTGCTTGTTCTGGTCTTACTGGTGCTGCTGGTCTTACTGGTGCTTGTTCTGGTCTTACTGGTGCTTGTTCTGGTCTTACTGGTGCTTGTACTGGTCTTACTGGTGCTGCTGGTCTTACTGGTGCTTGTACTGGTCTTACTGGTGCTTGTTCTGGTCTTACTGGTGCTTGTTCTGGTCTTACTGGTGCTTGTACTGGTCTTACTGGTGCTTGTTCTGGTCTTACTGGTGCTTGTTCTGGTCTTACTGGTGCTGCTGGTCTTACTGGTGCTTGTTCTGGTCTTACTGGTGCTTGTACTGGTCTTACTGGTGCTTGTTCTGGTCTTACTGGTGCTTGTTCTGGTCTTACTGGTGCTGCTGGTCTTACTGGTGCTTGTTCTGGTCTTACTGGTGCTTGTTCTGGTCTTACTGGTGCTTGTTCTGGTCTTACTGGTGCTTGTTCTGGTCTTACTGGTGCTGCTGGTCTTACTGGTGCTTGTACTGGTCTTACTGGTGCTTGTACTGGTCTTACTGGTGCTTGTACTGGTCTTACTGGTGCTTGTTCTGGTCTTACTGGTGCTTGTTCTGGTCTTACTGGTGCTTGTACTGGTCTTACTGGTGCTTGTACTGGTCTTACTGGTGCTTGTACTGGTCTTACTGGTGCTTGTTCTGGTCTTACTGGTGCTTGTTCTGGTCTTACTGGTGCTTGTACTGGTCTTACTGGTGCTTGTTCTGGTCTTACTGGTGCTTGTTCTGGTCTTACTGGTGCTGCTGGTCTTACTGGTGCTTGTTCTGGTCTTACTGGTGCTTGTACTGGTCTTACTGGTGCTTGTACTGGTCTTACTGGTGCTTGTACTGGTCTTACTGGTGCTTGTTCTGGTCTTACTGGTGCTTGTTCTGGTCTTACTGGTGCTGCTGGTCTTACTGGTGCTTGTACTGGTCTTACTGGTGCTTGTTCTGGTCTTACTGGTGCTTGTACTGGTCTTACTGGTGCTTGTACTGGTCTTACTGGTGCTTGTACTGGTCTTACTGGTGCTGCTGGTCTTACTGGTGCTTGTACTGGTCTTACTGGTGCTTGTTCTGGTCTTACTGGTGCTGCTGGTCTTACTGGTGCTTAAAGCGTTTATGGTTCAGATTGTATTCGACTGATGTCATCAGTGTGATGTCATCAGTGTGATGTCATCAGTGTGATGTCATCAGTGTGATGTCATCAGTGTGTGTTTTATGGTCTTGTGTCAGATCAGAACTGATGTGGACTCTACATATGTCATATTGATGCTCCAAATGTCAGAAAGTACTTTTCCTTCTACATTTGTTTGGTCCAGCTCGTGTTTTTTAAATATATTGTACATTTAGAGAAATAGTAGAAAAAGCTTCAGTTGTAGTCATCTGGACTCAGTTTGAACTGAGTCCAGATGACTACAACTGAAGCTTTTTCTACTATGGAACACGCCTGGACCAATGAGGGATTACACCCACATTTAGAGAAATGTTCAGTGTAATTCACCTCCAGAGTTCAAGCAGTTTGGGTGTTTACACTTTGAGCAACATCACATACTGTGTTATTAGTGTTATTACAGTGTTATTACAGTGTTATCACAGTTTTACCACAGTGATATTACAGTGATACCACAGTGTTATCACAGTGTTATTACAGTGTTACCACAGTGTTATTACAGTGTTACCACAGTGTTATTACAGTGTTACCACAGTGTTATCACAGTGTTATTACAGTGATATTACAGTGATACCACAGTGTTATTACAGTGTTACCACAGTGTTATTACAGTGTTACCACAGTGTTATTACAGTGTTACCAGTGTTATTACAGTGTTACCAGTGTTATTACAGTGTTACCACAGTGTTATTACAGTGTTACCACAGTGTTACCACAGTGTTATTACAGTGTTACCACAGTGTTACCACAGTGTTATTACAGTGTTACTACAGTGATATTACAGTGTTACCACAGTTTTACCACAGTGATATTACAGTGTTACCACAGTGTTATTACAGTGTTACCAGTGTTATTACAGTGTTACCACAGTGTTATTACAGTGATATTACAGTGTTACCACAGTGTTATTACAGTGATATTACAGTGTTACCACAGTGTTATTACAGTGTTACCAGTGTTATTACAGTGTTACCAGTGTTATTACAGTGTTACCACAGTGTTATTACAGTGATATTACAGTGTTACCACAGTGATATTACAGTGTTACTACAGTGATATTACAGTGTTACCACAGTGTTACTACAGTGTTACCACAGTGATATTACAGTGATATTACAGTGTTACCACAGTGTTACTACAGTGATATTAGTGTTACCACAGTGTTACTACAGTGATATTACAGTGTTACCACAGTGATATTACAGTGTTACCACAGTGATATTACAGTGTTACCACAGTGTTATTACAGTGTTACTACAGTGATATTACAGGTTTACCACAGTGATATTACAGTGATATTACAGTGTTACCAGTGTTATTACAGTGATATTACAGTGTTACCACAGTGTTATTACAGTGTTACCACAGTGTTATTACAGTGTTACTACAGTGATATTACAGTGTTACCACAGTGTTACTACAGTGATATTACAGTGTTACCACAGTGTTACTACAGTGATATTACAGTGTTACCACAGTGTTACTACAGTGTTACCACAGTGTTACCACAGTGTTACCACAGTGTTACTACAGTGATATTACAGTGTTACCACAGTTTTACCACAGTGATATTACAGTGATATTACAGTGTTACCACAGTGTTACTACAGTGATATTACAGTGTTACCACAGTGTTACTACAGTGATATTAGTGTTACCACAGTTTTACCACAGTGATATTACAGTGTTACCACAGTGTTACTACAGTGATATTACAGTGTTACCACAGTGATATTACAGTGTTACCACAGTGATATTACAGTGATATTACAGTGTTACCACAGTGTTACCACAGTGATATTAGTGTTACCACAGTGATATTACAGTGTTACCACAGTGATATTACAGTGTTACCACAGTGATATTACAGTGTTACCACAGTGTTACCACAGTGTTACCACAGTGATATTACAGTGTTACTACAGTGATATTACAGTGTTACCACAGTGATATTACAGTGTTACCACAGTGATATTACAGTGTTACCACAGTGTTACCACAGTGTTACCACAGTGATATTACAGTGTTACCACAGTGATATTACAGTGTTACCACAGTGATATTACAGTGTTACCACAGTGATATTACAGTGTTACCACAGTGTTACTACAGTGATATTGCAGCGTTACCACAGTGTTATTACAGTGATATTACAGTGTTACCACAGTGTTACTACAGTGATATTGCAGTGTTACCACAGTGTTATTACAGTGTTACTACAGTGATATTACAGGTTTACCACAGTGATATTACAGTGATATTACAGTGTTACCAGTGTTATTACAGTGATATTACAGTGTTACCACAGTGTTATTACAGTGTTACCACAGTGTTATTACAGTGTTACCACAGTGTTATTACAGTGTTACTACAGTGTTACCACAGTGATATTACAGTGTTACCACAGTGTTACTACAGTGATATTGCAGTGTTACCACAGTGATATTACAGTGATATTACAGTGTTACCACAGTGTTACTACAGTGATATTACAGTGTTACCACAGTGTTACTACAGTGATATTACAGTGTTACCACAGTGTTACTACAGTGATATTACAGTGTTACCACAGTGTTACTACAGTGATATTACAGTGTTACCACAGTGTTACCACAGTGATATTACAGTATTACCACAGTGTTACTACAGTGATATTACAGTGTTACCACAGTGATATTACAGTGTTACTACAGTGATATTACAGTGTTACTACAGTGATATTACAGTGTTACCACAGTGATATTAGTGTTACTACAGTGATATTACAGTGTTACTACAGTGATATTACAGTGTTACCACAGTGATATTACAGTGTTACTACAGTGATATTACAGTGTTACTACAGTGATATTACAGTGTTACCACAGTGATATTACAGTGTTACTACAGTGATATTACAGTGTTACTACAGTGATATTACAGTGTTACCACAGTGATATTACAGTGTTACCACAGTGATATTACAGTGTTACCACAGGATTGGCAGTGGGTTCGCTTTGACTCCTTTAACATTCAAACGTCGTCTTTGTCCCAAAACAAACTGGAGCCGACCGTCAGGGCTCATTAGCATCTAAATACTGCAACTCCCACAATGCACCTCTGCCGGGTTAACCCACTGCAAACTGTGGCACTTCTCTGTGAACATGTGTTTAGTTCCACATCATTCTCATTTTGAGAGCTTTTTAGACCCAGACCTCGGGTGACCAGACGCCCCCTTGTCTCTGGGACAGTCCCAGTTTGAGCCCTGTGTCCAACGTCCCACCTCCCAGCAGGTGGGTCCTGGTCCTGGTCCTGGTCTTCAGACTCTGATGGAGACGAGTCGTTCACATTCCAATATGAAATTCTACACTCACTGAAGCAGGACTGCAGCCTCCCTCTGAAACCAGGACTAAACCAGGACTAAACCACGACTAAAGCAGGTCTGAAACCAGGACTAAAGCAGGACTAAAGCAGGTCTAAAGCAGGTCTAAAGCAGGACTAAAGCAGGACTAAAGCAGGACTAAAGCAGGTCTAAAGCAGGTCTAAAGCAGGTCTAAAGCAGGACTAAAGCAGGTCTAAACCAGGACTAAAGCAGGTCTAAAGCAGGTCTAAAGCAGGTCTAAAGCAGGACTAAAGCAGGTCTAAAGCAGGTCTAAAGCAGGACTAAAGCAGGACTAAAGCAGGTCTAAAGCAGGACTAAAGCAGGTCTAAAGCAGGACTAAAGCAGGACTAAAGCAGGTCTAAAGCAGGTCTAAAGCAGGTCTAAAGCAGGACTAAAGCAGGACTAAAGCAGGACTAAAGCAGGTCTAAAGCAGGTCTAAAGCAGGTCTAAAGCAGGACTAAAGCAGGTCTAAACCAGGACTAAAGCAGGTCTAAAGCAGGTCTAAAGCAGGTCTAAAGCAGGACTAAAGCAGGTCTAAAGCAGGTCTAAAGCAGGACTAAAGCAGGACTAAAGCAGGTCTAAAGCAGGACTAAAGCAGGTCTAAAGCAGGACTAAAGCAGGACTAAAGCAGGTCTAAAGCAGGTCTAAAGCAGGTCTAAAGCAGGTCTAAAGCAGGACTAAAGCAGGACTAAAGCAGGACTAAAGCAGGACTAAAGCAGGTCTAAAGCAGGTCTAAAGCAGGTCTAAAGCAGGTCTAAAGCAGGTCTAAAGCAGGTCTAAAGCAGGTCTAAAGCAGGACTAAAGCAGGTCTAAAGCAGGTCTAAAGCAGGACTAAAGCAGGACTAAAGCAGGACTAAAGCAGGTCTAAAGCAGGACTAAAGCAGGTCTAAAGCAGGTCTAAAGCAGGACTAAAGCAGGACTAAAGCAGGCCTAAAGCAGGTCTAAAGCAGGTCTAAAGCAGGACTAAAGCAGGACTAAAGCAGGTCTAAAGCAGGTCTAAAGCAGGTCTAAAGCAGGACTAAAGCAAGACTAAAGCAGGTCTAAAGCAGGTCTAAAGCAGGACTAAAGCAGGTCTAAAGCAGGACTAAAGCAGGTCTAAAGCAGGACTAAAGCAGGTCTAAGCCAGGTCCAAACCAGGTCTAAACCATCTTGAATCAGTTTGTTTCTTTCATATTTAGTCTGGTCTAAGTCTATGTCAGATGCCCTCCCACTATTGACACATGTAAAGTGGCTGCAGTGTGACGCTTCGCTCTGATTGGCTGAGATTGTCACATGTAGGTGAGAGCTGCGTCCTGATTGGTGCAGGAGAAAGTCTCAGAGACGTGTGAACCAGAAGAGAGAGGTTCTAAACCCGGTCTGGACCGGGCCTGGTAAAAAGCACATTGGAGCCGTCTTTATTGGTTTTAGGACTAGTTTTCTTTCTTTATGATTAGAACTGTTTAAATCCTCGTCATGATCTTTGTGTAAAACTCTTTTTCTGTCACAAACGTTCACGTCTCAAATATTAAATCTCATTGGACGGTTTGGTCCAGACTCCTCCCCTTTCCCCTCCTAGCCCCACCTCTTTGCTCCTGACACTGCAGTTTAACCCTCGGGGTCTCGTCCAATCAGAGCCTGGCTTTATTTTTAGCTCCTCCTTTTTTAGCCGGGATTAAGTTTCGGACGAGCGTCTTCAGGTTTAATTAGAGCACACTCTCCTCCTCCTCCTGCTCCTCCTCCTCTTCTGTCTCCTGCCTCCTCCTTCTCCTCCTCTTCTGCCTCCTTTCCTCTTCTTCGTAATAGTAGTAGTTGCAGAGTTGTGAGTGACGTTTGTAGTTTGTGGTTGTTGTTATCAGCAGAACCACACCCAGATCTGGAGCCGAGGCATCTGACTCTGCAGCATTCCTCCTCCAACTGCTCCGCCTCCTCCACCCAATACTACTGCTGCTGCTACTACTACAGCTACTGCTACTACAACTACTACAACTACTACAACTACTACAACTACTACAGCTGCTACTACTACAATCATCTGTGTTTGGACATGTCACAGTGAGACATCATCTGTGTTTGGACATGTCACAGTGAGACATCATCTGTGTTTGGACATGTCACAGTGAGACATCATCTGTGTTTGGACATGTCACAGTGAGACATCATCTGTGTTCGGACATGTCACAGTGAGACATCATCTGTGTTTGGACATGTCACAGTGAGACATCATCTGTGTTCGGACATGTCACAGTGAGACATCATCTGTGTTCGGACATGTCACAGTGAGACATCATCTGTGTTTGGACATGTCACAGTGAGACATCATCTGTGTTCGGACATGTCACAGTGAGACATCATCTGTGTTTGGACATGTCACAGTGAGACATCATCTGTGTTTGGACATGTCACAGTGAGACATCATCTGTGTTTGGACATGTCACAGTGAGACATCATCTGTGTTCGGACATGTCACAGTGAGACATCATCTGCAGAGGGACATTGTTCTGTCCCATCAGCTGTAACTCCATCAAGTCTTTATGATCGTCTCATATCGAGCCAATGGTTCAAGTCCAGAGAGAACAACAGAGGGGACCAAGCACAGCCCTGTGGCACTCCTCTCTCCAGTGCCGCAGCGCACTGTGGGGCCTGTAGTTTGAGCCCCGGTGCATTGTGGGGCCTGTAGTTTGTGCTGCGGTGCATTGTGGGGCCTGTAGTTTGTGCTGCGGTGCATTGTGGGGCCTGTAGTTTGTGCTGCGGTGCATTGTGGGGCCTGTAGTTTGTGCTGCGGTGCATTGTGGGGCCTGTAGTTTGTGCTGCGGTGCATTGTGGGGCCTGTAGTTTGTGCTGCGGTGCATTGTGGGGCCTGTAGTTTGTGCTGCGGTGCATTGTGGGGCCTGTAGTTTGTGCTGCGGTGCATTGTGGGGCCTGTAGTTTGTGCTGCGGTGCATTGTGGGGCCTGTAGTTTGTGCTGCGGTGCATTGTGGGGCCTGTAGTTTGAGCCCCGGTGCATTGTGGGGCCTGTAGTTTGAGCCCCGGTGCATTGTGGGGCCTGTAGTTTGAGCCCCGGTGCATTGTGGGGCCTGTAGTTTGAGCCGCGTGTCCATTTCCTGTCTTTTCCTCTTTAGAGAGAGAGAGACAAAAGGTCACTCTGGGCCACACCCAAACTCTTCTCCTCTTTCCTCTTCTCGGAGCATCAGCAAAAAGACTTAAATCACTGAAGCTTGTAACATTTGTAAAGGGGGAGGAGCCAGGGGAGGAGCCGGGGGAGAGTGACAGGCCCATGTGACTGACAGTTTCACCTCGACACTTTGAGTGACAGGCCGCGTTGACAATGATGAAGTCATTAGAACGTGTCTCCTTCCCTCCTCTTTCCTTGTCTCCTTCCTGCCTCGTTCCTTGTCTCCTTCCCTCCTCTTTCCTTGTCTCCTTCTTGCCTCGTTCCTTGTCTCCTTCCCTCCTCTTTCCTCCTCTTTCCTTGTCTCCTTTCCTCCTCTTTCCTCCTCTTTCCTTGTCTCCTTCCTTCTCGTTCCTTGTCTCCTTTCCTCCTATTTCCTTGTCTCCTTTCCTCCTATTTCCTTGTCTCCTTTCCTCCTATTTCCTTGTCTCCTTCCCTCTTTCCT
Organism: Eucyclogobius newberryi; assembly: GCA_026437355.1. NCBI lineage: Eukaryota > Metazoa > Chordata > Actinopteri > Gobiiformes > Gobiidae > Eucyclogobius > Eucyclogobius newberryi. The sequence continues at coordinate 1,724,574 of JAPEHP010000020.1, read as the reverse complement.
TGTCTCTTTCCCTCCTCTTTCCTTGTCTCCTTCCCTCCTCTTTCCTTGTCTCCTTCCCTCCTCTTTCCTTGTCTCCTTCCCTCCTCTTTCCTTGTCTCCTTTCCTCCTCTTTCCTTGTCTCCTTCCTTCTCGTTCCTTGTCTCTTTCCCTCCTATTTCCTTGTCTCCTTCCCTTCTTTCCTTGTCTCCTTCCCTCCTCTTTCCTTGTCTCCTTCCCTCCTCTTTCCTTGTCTCCTTCCCTACTCTTTCCTTGTCTCCTTCCCTACTCTTTCCTTGTCTCCTTCCCTACTCTTTCCTTGTCTCGTTCCTTGTCTCCTTGTCTCCTTCTATTTCCTTGTCTTCTTTCCTTCTTTCCTTGTCTCCTTCCCTCCTCTTTCCTTGTCTCCTTCCCTCCTCTTTCCTTGTCTCCTTCCCTACTCTTTCCTTGTCTCCTTCCCTCCTCTTTCCTTGTCTCCTTCCCTACTCTTTCCTTGTCTCCTTCCCTACTCTTTCCTTGTCTCCTTCCCTCCTCTTTCCTTGTCTCCTTCCCTACTCTTTCCTTGTCTCCTTCCCTCCTCTTTCCTTGTCTCCTTCCCTCCTCTTTTCTTGTCCCCTTCCCCTCTTTCCTTGTCTCCTACAGATGCTTGTGTTGAGTCAGAGCAGAGGTGCATTGTGGGTAGTGGAGTCTCATTAACCTGCTGTCAATCATCTTTTATTGCTCATGTTTCCTTGTTTTCGTACAACTTTGTAAAAATACTTTTATGACTTGAAACTGTAAAAACAAAACTAATCAAATTCAAAGTTTATCTGGAGGAGGAGCAGGAACGCAGCCATCTGATTGGTCCAGAGCCGCTCATGGACTTTACACCAACAAAACTGTAGATCATTAAACCAGGTCTAAACCAGGTCTAAACCAGGTCTAAACCAGGTCTAAACCAGGTCTAAACCAGGTCTAAACCAGGTCTAAACCAGGTCTAAACCAAGTCTAAACCGCGTCCAAACAAGGACTGAACCGGGTCCAAACCGGGTCTGTGTCCATGGCGACTGCGGCCCTTTGGTCGCTTCAGTTTGTGTAGAGTTTAAACATCTGTTGCCACGACAACAGGCTCCAGGCTGCAGTGAGTTTCACTTTAACGATTTGATAAAGTTTAGAAACTGTCCACAGACAGAGTGGGACCCCTGGGCCTGGGGGACCCCTGGGGGACCCCTGGGCCTGGCCTGGGGGACCCCTGGGGGACGCCTGGCCTGGGGGACCCCTGATGCTTGTGTTTACATTCTATCCCGTTCATTTGAATGGAGCTGCAGATACTAAGACGTCATGTTTGTGGCGGTTTATCTGTTCATCACATTTGTGGACGAGTAAAGACGCGTCCCAGTCTGAGGCGTGGACCAGAGTTTAGAACGCGCTCGTCTTTTCTATAAACCACTGGAATCAGAACCTGGTCCAGTCTAAATCTCACAAGTTTCATTTTGAAGTTGAACCTTAAGGTTCCTTAAATCCGTGACGTGACTCAGCACTTTCTCTTCCTGTTTTCATGTCATCTTTAGGACAGTGAGTGTTTGACGCTTCTCGTCCTCCGTTTACATCTGCTGTGGCAGAACAAGACGCCTTTCACAGCCGTTAGCGTCTGTTAGCATCTGTTAGCATCTGTTAGCGTCTGTTAGCGTGCGTTAGCTCATGTAATGGCCCCTGTCTGCTGCACCTGTTCCACATCAACACAAGCCACAGCTGCTGCCCTGACTCAACCAGAGAGTCAGATGTCCTCCCGTCCTCCCGTGTGTCAGATGTCCTCCCGTCCTCCCGTGTGTCAGATGTCCTCCCGTCCTCCCGTGTGTCAGATGTCCTCCCGTCCTCCCGTGTGTCAGATGTCCTCCCGTCCTCCCGTGTGTCAGATGTCCTCCCGTCCTCCCGTGTGTCAGATGTCCTCCCGTCCTCCCGTGTGTCAGATGTCCTCCCGTCCTCCCGTGTGTCAGATGTCCTCCCGTCCTCCCGTGTGTCAGATGTCCTCCCGTCCTCCCGTGTGTCAGATGTCCTCCCGTGTGTCAGATGTCCTCCCGTGTGTCAGATGTCCTCCCGTGTGTCAGATGTCCTCCCGTGTGTCAGATGTCCTCCCGTCCTCCCGTGTGTCAGATGCCCTCCCGTGTGTCAGATGTCCTCCCGTCCTCCCGTGTCTCAGATGCCCTCCCGTCCTCCCGTGTCTCAGATGCCCTCCCGTCCTCCCGTGTGTCAGATGCCCTCCCGTCCTCCCGTGTCTCAGATGCCCTCCCGTCCTCCCGTGTCTCAGATGTCCTCCCGTCCTCCCGTGTCTCAGATGCCCTCCCGTCCTCCCGTGTCTCAGATGCCCTCCCGTCCTCCCGTGTCTCAGATGCCCTCCCGTCCTCCCGTGTCTCAGATGCCCTCCCGTCCTCCCGTGTCTCAGATGTCCTCCCGTCCTCCCGTGTCTCAGATGCCCTCCCGTCCTCCCGTGTGTCAGATGCCCTCCCGTCCTCCCGTGTGTCAGATGCCCTCCCGTCCTCCCGTGTCTCAGATGCCCTCCCGTCCTCCCGTGTCTCAGATGCCCTCCCGTCCTCCCGTGTGTCAGATGCCCTCCCGTCCTCCCGTGTCTCAGATGCCCTCCCAGAATTGGTTTAATGTGGTTCTTACATTCCCTTTTTATCCTTTTTCTGGTCCATGGTTTAGACCCTGCTTAGACCCTGTGTAGACCGGGTTTAGACCCTGTTTAGACCGGGTTTAGACTGGGTTTAGACCCTGTGTAGACCGGGTTTAGACCCTGTGTAGACCGGGTTTAGACCCTGTTTAGACCGGGTTTAGACTGGGTTTAGACCCTGTGTAGACCGGGTTTAGACTGGGTTTAGACCCTGTGTAGACCGGGTTTAGACCCTTTTTAGACCGGGTTTAGACTGGGTTTAGACCCTGTGTAGACCGGGTTTAGACTGGGTTTAGACCCTGTGTAGACCGGGTTTAGACCCTTTTTAGACCGAGTTTAGACTGGGTTTAGACCCTGCTTAAACCGGGTTTAGACCCAGCTTAGACCGGGTTTAGACCCTGTTTAGACCCTGCTTAGACCGGGTTTAGACCCTGCTTAAACCGGGTTTAGACCCTGCTTAGACCGGGTTTAGACCCTGCTTAGACCGGGTTTAGACCCTGTTTAGACCCTGCTTAGACCGGGTTTAGACCCTGCTTAAACCGGGTTTAGACCCTGCTTAGACCGGGTTTAGACCCTGTTTAGACCCTGCTTAGACCGGGTTTAGACTGGGTTTAGACCCTGTGTAGACCGGGTTTAGACCCTGTGTAGACCGGGTTTAGACCCTGTTTAGACCGGGTTTAGACTGGGTTTAGACCCTGTGTAGACCGGGTTTAGACTGGGTTTAGACCCTGTGTAGACCGGGTTTAGACCCTTTTTAGACCGGGTTTAGACTGGGTTTAGACCCTGTGTAGACCGGGTTTAGACTGGGTTTAGACCCTGTGTAGACCGGGTTTAGACCCTTTTTAGACCGAGTTTAGACTGGGTTTAGACCCTGCTTAAACCGGGTTTAGACCCAGCTTAGACCGGGTTTAGACCCTGTTTAGACCCTGCTTAGACCGGGTTTAGACCCTGCTTAAACCGGGTTTAGACCCTGCTTAGACCGGGTTTAGACCCTGCTTAGACCGGGTTTAGACCCTGTTTAGACCCTGCTTAGACCGGGTTTAGACCCTGCTTAAACCGGGTTTAGACCCTGCTTAGACCGGGTTTAGACCCTGTTTAGACCCTGCTTAGACCGGGTTTAGACCCTGCTTAAACCGGGTTTAGACCCAGCTTAGACCGGGTTTAGACCCTGCTTAAACCGGGTTTAGACCCTGCTTAGACCGGGTTTAGACCCTGCTTAGACCGGGTTTAGACCGGGTTTAGACCCTGCTTAGACCGGGTTTAGACCCTGCTTAAACCGGGTTTAGACCCTGCTTAGACCGGGTTTAGACCCTGTTTAGACCCTGCTTAGACCGGGTTTAGACCCTGCTTAGACCCTGTTCCTGGTCTCTTTGTCGTGTTTAAACATGTCTTGCCTCAGCACACTGTCAGGGGGTGGGGCTGTAACTCCGGGGGCGGGGCTGTGACTCTCGGCCTATCAGTGCTCTGACTGTCAGGTTAAACGTCCAATCGGAGCACAGACCTGTCTGGAGCCGTTCAGCTTGTTCTGCAGGATTCTGTTCCCTCAGGAAGAAGAGCCCAGATGTTCTAACACTGAGAACACTTAGAACACTGAGAACACTGAGAACACTTAGAACACTGAGAACACTGAGAACACTGAGAACACTTAGAACACTTAGAACACTGAGAACACTGAGAACACTTAGAACACTGAGAACACTGAGAACACTTAGAACACTGAGAACACTTAGAACACTGAGAACACTTAGAACACTTAGAACACTTAGAACACTGAGAACACTTAGAACACTGAGAACACTTAGAACACTTAGAACACTTAGAACACTGAGAACACTTAGAACACTGAGAACACTTAGAACACTTAGAACACTGAGAACACTGAGAACACTTAGAACACTGAGAACACTTAGAACACTTAGAACACTTAGAACACTGAGAACACTTAGAACACTGAGAACACTGAGAACACTTAGAACACTTAGAACACTTAGAACACTGAGAACACTGAGAACACTTAGAACACTGAGAACACTGAGAACACTTAGAACACTGAGAACACTGAGAACACTGAGAACACTGAGAACACTTAGAACACTGAGAACACTGAGAACACTTAGAACACTTAGAACACTGAGAACACTGAGAAGACTGAGAAGACTGAGAACACTGAGAACACTGAGAACACTGAGAACACTGAGAACACTGAGAACACTTAGAACACTGAGAACACTTAGAGCACTGAGAACACTTAGAACACTGAGAACACTGAGAACACTGAGAACACTTAGAGCACTGAGAACACTTAGAACACTGAGAACACTTAGAACACTGAGAACACTGAGAACACTGAGAACACTTAGAGCACTGAGAACACTTAGAACACTGAGAACACTTAGAACACTTAGAACACTTAGAGCACTGAGAACACTTAGAACACTTAGAACACTTAGAACACTGAGAACACTGAGAACACTGAGAACACTGAGAGCACTGAGAACACTTAGAACACTTAGAACACTGAGAACACTTAGAGCACTGAGAACACTGAGAACACTTAGAACACTTAGAACACTTAGAACACTGAGAACACTGAGAACACTTAGAGCACTGAGAACACTGAGAACACTTAGAACACTTAGAACACTGAGAACACTTAGAGCACTGAGAACACTTAGAACACTGAGAACACTTAGAACACTTAGAACACTGAGAACACTGAGAACACTGAGAACACTGAGAACACTGAGAACACTTAGAACACTGAGAACACTGAGAACACTTAGAACACTGAGAACACTGAGAACACTGAGAACACTGAGAAGACTTAGAAGACTTAGAGCACTGAGAACACTTAGAACACTGAGAACACTTAGAACACTGAGAACACTGAGAACACTGAGAACACTGAGAACACTGAGAACACTTAGAACACTTAGAACACTGAGAACACTTAGAGCACTGAGAACACTTAGAACACTGAGAACACTTAGAACACTTAGAACACTTAGAGCACTGAGAACACTTAGAACACTTAGAACACTTAGAACACTGAGAACACTGAGAACACTGAGAACACTGAGAGCACTGAGAACACTTAGAACACTTAGAACACTGAGAACACTTAGAGCACTGAGAACACTGAGAACACTTAGAACACTTAGAACACTTAGAACACTGAGAACACTGAGAACACTTAGAGCACTGAGAACACTGAGAACACTGAGAACACTTAGAGCACTGAGAACACTTAGAACACTGAGAACACTTAGAACACTTAGAACACTGAGAACACTGAGAACACTGAGAACACTGAGAACACTGAGAACACTTAGAACACTGAGAACACTGAGAACACTGAGAACACTGAGAAGACTTAGAAGACTTAGAAGACTTAGAACACTTAGAACACTTAGAACACTGAGAACACTGAGAACACTGAGAACACTTAGAACACTTAGAACACTGAGAACACTGAGAACACTGAGAACACTGAGAACACTGAGAACACTTAGAACACTGAGAACACTTAGAACACTGAGAACACTGAGAACACTGAGAACACTTAGAACACTGAGAACACTGAGAACACTTAGAGCACTGAGAACACTTAGAACACT
>JAPEHP010000020.1:1665831-1713331 GCA_026437355.1 Eucyclogobius newberryi | reverse complement strand
AGGACACACACACACTACTGAGGACGCGACCTACCGAGGACACACACACTACTGAGGACACACACACTACTGAGGACACACTACTGAGGACGCAACCTACCATGGACACACACTACTGGGGACGCAACCTACCGAGGACGCGACCTACCGAGGGGACACACACACACTACCAAGGACACACACACACTTCTGAGTACACACACACACACACACTACTGAGGACGCGACCTACCGAGGACACACACACACTACTGAGGACGCGACCTACCGAGGACACACACACACTACTGAGGACGCGACCTACCGAGGACACACACACTACTGAGGACACACACACTACTGAGGACACACTACTGAGGACGCAACCTACCATGGACACACACTACTGGGGACGCAACCTACCGAGGACGCGACCTACCGAGGGGACACACACACACTACCAAGGACACACACACACTTCTGAGTACACACACACACACACACTACTGAGGACGCGACCTACCGAGGACACACACACACTACTGAGGACGCGACCTACCGAGGACACACACACTACTGAGGACACACTACTGAGGACGCAACCTACCATGGACACACACTACTGGGGACGCAACCTACCGAGGACGCAACCTACCGAGGACACACACACTACTGAGGACACACACACTACTGAGGACGCGACCTACCATGGACACGCACTACTGAGGACGCAACCTAACGAGGACATACGCACACTACTGAGGACACGACTTGCCGAGGACATACGCACACTACTGAGGACACGACTTGCCGAGGACACACACACACTACTGAGGACACGACCTACCGAGGACACACACACACTACTGAGGACACACACACACACTACTGAGGACACACACACACACTACTGAGGACACACACGCACACTACTGAGGACATGACCTACCGAGGACACACACGCACACTACTGAGGACATGACCTACCGAGGACACACACACACACACTACTGAGGACACGACTTGCCGAGGACACGACCTACCGAGGACACAACCTACCAAACGCGGCGTAGAGGCTTTGAGACAAGTCAAAGAAAACTGTTCCTGTGCACGCTAGCTTTAGCCACGCCCCTCACACACGCTAGCTTTAGCCACGCCCCTCACACACGCTAGCTTTAGCCACGCCCCTCACACACGCTAGCTTTAGCCACGCCCCTCACACACACTAGCTTTAGCCACGCCCCTCACACACTAGCTTTAGCCACGCCCCTCACACACGCTAGCTTTAGCCACGCCCCTCAAACACGCTAGCTTTAGCCACGCCCCTCACACACGCTAGCTTTAGCCACGCCCCTCACACACGCTAGCTTTAGCCACGCCCCTCACACACGCTAGCTTTAGCCACGCCCCTCACACACGCTAGCTTTAGCCAGGCCCCTCACACACACTAGCTTTAACCACGCCCCTCACACACACTAGCTTTAGCCACGCCCCTCACACACACTAGCTTTAGCCACGCCCCTCACACACACTAGCTTTAGACACGCCCCTCACACACACTAGCTTTAGCCACGCCCCTCACACACACTAGCTTTAGCCACGCCCCTCACACACGCTAGCTTTAGATCAGATTAATGAAGGAAACATGAGTTTGTGACGTCGGTGGCTCACTAAAGACAAACGTCTAAAGAAGCGTCCAGAAGAGCTCCAAAGTGAGCCGGGCCTCTGGGCCTTAAAGTGAGCCGGGCCTCTGGGCCTTAAAGTGAGCCGGGCCTCTGGGCCTTAAAGTGAGCCGGGCCTCTGGGCCTTAAAGTGAGCCGGGCCTCTGGGCCTTAAAGTGTAATAACAGCTGTAATTACTGCTGTAATTACAGCTGTTTCAGGGCCGTTTCCTCGGTAACTGTGACACTTGTACTGAGGGGGTCCGGTGTGGGAGGGCATCTGGCACACTGGGGAGTGGGTGAAGTTTAGTGACACATGATCATCGTCAGGTCTGTTTGTTCAGCAGTCGCCCCATCCATCTCAGCCCCGCCCCATCCATCTCAGCCCCGCCCCATCCATCTCAGCCCCGCCCCATCCATCTCAGCCCCGCCCCATCCATCTCAGCCCTGCCCCCTCTCTCCTCTTCTCGATAGCTCCTCTGGCCTCTCTTCACTTTTCCTCCTTCCCTCTCCTCTCTCGCCCTCCCTCTCCTCTCTTCCTCCCCCCTTTCCTCTCTCTCCTCTCTCCTCTCCCTCTCTCCTCTCCCTCTCTCCTCTCCCTCTCTCCTCTCCCTCTCTCCTCTCCCTCTCTCCTCTCCCTCTCTCCTCTCCCTCCCTCCTCCCTCCTCTCCCCCTCTCCTCTCCCCCTCTCCTCCTCTCCCTCCCTCCTCTCTCCTCTCCTCTCTCTCCCTCCTCTCCCCCTCTCCTCTCCCCCTCTCCTCTCCCTCTCTCCTCTCCCTCCCTCCTCTCTCCTCTCCTCTCCCTCCCTCCTCTCTCCTCTCCTCTCCCTCTCTCCTCTCCTCTCCCTCTCTCCTCTCCCCCTCTCCTCCCTCCTCTCCCTCTCTCCTCTCCCCCTCTCCTCTCCCCCTCTCCTCTCTCCTCTCCCTCTCTCCTCTCCCTCTCTCCTCTCCCCCTCTCCTCCCTCCTCTCCCTCTCTCCTCTCCCTCTCTCCTCTCCCTCTCTCCTCTCCTCTCCCTCTCTCCTCTCCCTCTCTCCTCTCCCTCTCTCCTCTCCTCTCCCTCTCTCCTCTCCCCCTCTCCTCCCTCCTCTCCCTCTCTCCTCTCCCTCTCTCCTCTCCTCTCCCTCTCTCCTCTCCCTCTCTCCTCTCCCTCCCTCCTCTCTCCTCTCCCTCTCTCCTCTCCCTCTCTCCTCTCCCTCTCTCCTCTCCTCTCCCTCTCTCCTCTCACCCTCTCCTCCCTCCTCTCCCTCTCTCCTCTCCCCCTCTCCTCTCCCCCTCTCCTCTCTCCTCTCCCCCTCTCCTCCCCCCCTCTCCTCTCCCCCTCTCCTCTCCCTCTCTCCTCTCCCTCTCTCCTCTCCTCTCCCTCTCTCCTCTCCCCCTCTCCTCCCTCCTCTCCCTCTCTCCTCTCCCCCTCTCCTCTCCCCCTCTCCTCTCCCCCTCTCCTCTCTCCTCTCCCTCTCTCCTCTCCCTCTCTCCTCTCCCTCCCTCCTCTCTCCTCTCCCCCTCTCCTCCCTCCTCTCCCTCCCTCCTCTCTCCTCTCCCTCTCTCCTCTCCCTCTCTCCTCTCCCTCTCTCCTCTCCCTCCCTCCTCTCTCCTCTCCTCTCCCTCCCTCCTCTCCCCCTCTCCTCTCCCTCTCTCCTCTCCCTCTCTCCTCTCCCCCTCTCCTCTCCCCCTCTCCTCTCTCCTCTCCCCCTCTCCTCCCCCCCTCTCCTCTCCCCCTCTCCTCTCCCTCTCTCCTCTCCCTCTCTCCTCTCCTCTCCCTCTCTCCTCTCCCCCTCTCCTCCCTCCTCTCCCTCTCTCCTCTCCCCCTCTCCTCTCCCCCTCTCCTCTCCCCCTCTCCTCTCTCCTCTCCCTCTCTCCTCTCCCTCTCTCCTCTCCCTCCCTCCTCTCTCCTCTCCCCCTCTCCTCCCTCCTCTCCCTCCCTCCTCTCTCCTCTCCCTCTCTCCTCTCCCTCTCTCCTCTCCCTCTCTCCTCTCCCTCCCTCCTCTCTCCTCTCCTCTCCCTCCCTCCTCTCCCCCTCTCCTCTCCCTCTCTCCTCTCCCTCTCTCCTCTCCCTCCCTCCTCTCTCCTCTCCTCTCCCTCCCTCCTCTCCCCCTCTCCTCTCCCCCTCTCCTCTCCCTCTCTCCTCTCCCTCTCTCCTCTCCCTCTCTCCTCTCCCTCCCTCCTCTCCCCCTCTCCTCTCCCTCTCTCCTCTCCCTCCCTCCCTCCTCTCCCTCTCTCCTCTCCCTCTCTCCTCTCCCTCTCTCCTCTCCCTCTCTCCTCTCCCTCCCTCCTCTCTCCTCTCCTCTCCCTCTCTCTTCTCCCTCTCTCCTCTCCTCTCCCTCCCTCCTCTCCCCTCTCCTCTCCCGCTCCTCTCTCCTCTCTTCTTTCTTGTCTGAGAGGTTGATGGTTGTGAACAGATGCAGCACACTCCTGTTACATCCTTCAGCTCCGCCTCCTCTTCTCTTCTCTCTCTCTAATAAATAAAGTGGGATATTTTAAGTAAATATATGTTTGTATTGACTAAACCTTTAATTCATTTTTAAACTTAATGATCTTTGTCATCAATAATTCCGTTTCAGAACATTTAGCAGATGATTATCATTTAAAATGAGATTTCACAATCGAAACAACTCATCATTTCATCACAAGAATAATGTCATTCATCTGGAGGCGTGCTTCAGGTCCAGCGCCCCCCAGTGGACACAGCACGCACTACAACAACACTCACAACACTGGAGTTAGTCTGGTCATAATCCTGGGTCTGGGTCTGGGTCTGGGCCTGGTCTGGACTCTGGACTCTGGACTAAACCGTTTAAAGTCGCATGAGGCACTTCCTGTGGGCCTCGCAAACAGGAAGTGGCCATTACCTCCATTTCCTGTTTCTCCATCTTTGCTCCTCGAAAACGTCTCTTTTGTTTCATTCACGTTTTAGTCTCAAAGTCGACTTCCTGTAAATCCAGTTTTAATGCAAAAGAGTCAAGTTCTTTCAAAATAATGTCAAAGTACAACGTCTTGCAAATGACACAGTGGCTCATCGTCTGCCCTCCAACCACCAGGTCGCTGGTTTGAATTTGAGTTTTGAAAGTCATTTTATTTAATTTATATATTTGTATTTTTCAGTCATGGAAAACCTGGAGGAGACGAGAGAGAAGAACCCAGACCTCCAGAGTCCAGAGCAGACCCACTTCAAGCAGCAAGACCCCCATGGTACAGACTACAGGCCTGGTTTAGTCCTGGTTTAGACCTGGTTTAGTCCTGGTTTAGACCTGGTTTAGTCCTGGTTTAGTCCTGGTTTAGACCTGGTTTAGACCTGGTTTAGTCCTGGTTTAGTCCTGGTTTAGACCTGGTTTAGTCCTGGTTTAGACCTGGTTTAGTCCTGGTTTAGTCCTGGTTTAGACCTGGTTTAGACCTGGTTTAGTCCTGGTTTAGTCCTGGTTTAGACCTGGTTTAGACCTGGTTTAGTCCTGGTTTAGACCTGGTTTAGACCTGGTTTAGTCCTGGTTTAGTCCTGGTTTAGACCTGGTTTAGTCCTGGTTTAGACCTGGTTTAGACCTGGTTTAGTCCTGGTTTAGTCCTGGTTTAGACCTGGTTTAGTCCTGGTTTAGACCTGGTTTAGACCTGGTTTAGTCCTGGTTTTAAATGTCTTTACTTTCCACAGAAATGATGAACGGTGATTCAAATCCAGAAGAAAAATTAACAAACGGTGATTCAGAGGAACTCATGGAGACAGAACCAGAACCAGAGTCTAGACCCGAGTCCCGGTCCGAGTCTAGACCCGAGTCCCGGTCCGAGTCTAGACCCGAGTCCCGGTCCGAGTCTAGACCCGAGTCCCGGTCCGAGTCTAGACCCGAGTCCCGGTCCGAGTCTAGACCCGAGTCCCGGTCCGAGTCTAGACCCGAGTCCCGGTCCGAGTCTAGACCCGAGTCCCGGTCAGACGCAGACCTTTCCTCCATAAACGAGATGATGTCAGCGGTGATGTCATCCACGGTGATGTCATCGGCAGCGGCCATGAACGGAGAAGAGGCGGAGCCATGTGAAACCGCTGCGTCTGCCAATTCAGCCGGACCCTCGCCCAGGTAACCACGACGAAAAACACACAACGGTCTCAAAACCTTCACAAAACGGGCGCAAAACAGACACACAACGGGCACAAAACAGACACACAACAGGCACACAACACACACAATAGGCACAAAACAGACACACAACAGGCACAAAACGGGCGCAAAACAGACACACAATGGGCACAAAACAGACACACAACAGGCACAAAACAGACACACAACGGGCACACAACGGGCACAAAACAGACACACACAACGGGCACAAAACAGACACACAACGGGCACACAACGGGCACACAACGGGCACAAAACAGACACACAACGGGCACAAAACAGACACACAACGGGCACAAAACAGACACACAATAGGCACAAAACGGGCGCAAAACAGACACACAACGGGCACAAAACAGACACACAATGGGCACAAAACAGACACACACAACGGGCACAAAACAGACACACAACAGGCACACAACGGGCGCAAAACAGGCACACAACGGGCGCAAAACAGACACACAACAGGCGCAAAACAGACACACAACGGGCGCAAAACAGACACACACAACGGGCACAAAACAGACACACACAACGGGCACAAAACAGACACACACAACGGGCACAAAACAGACACACACAACGGGCACAAAACAGACACACACAACGGGCACAAAACAGACACACACAACGGGCACAAAACAGACACACACAACGGGCACAAAACAGACACACAACAGGCACAAAACGGGCGCAAAACAGACACACAATGGGCACAAAACAGACACACAATGGGCACAAAACAGACACACAATGGGCACAAAACAGACACACAATGGGCACAAAACAGACACACAACAGGCACAAAACGGGCACAAAACGGGCACAAAACGGGCACAAAACGGGCACAAAACGGGCACAAAACAGACACACACAACGGGCACAAAACGGGCGCAAAACAGACACACAATGGGCACAAAACAGACACACAATGGGCACAAAACAGACACACAATGGGCACAAAACAGACTCACAACAGGCACAAAACAGACACACAACGGGCACAAAACAGACACACAACAGGCACACAACACACACAATAGGCACAAAACAGACACACAACAGGCACAAAACGGGCACACAATAGGCACAAAACGGGCGCAAAACAGACACACAATGGGCGCAAAACAGACACACAATGGGCACAAAACAGACACACAACAGGCACAAAACAGACACACAACGGGCACACAACGGGCACAAAACAGACACACACAACGGGCACAAAACAGACACACAACGGGCACACAACGGGCACAAAACAGACACACAACGGGCACAAAACAGACACACAACGGGCACAAAACAGACACACAATAGGCACAAAACGGGCGCAAAACAGACACACAATGGGCACAAAACAGACACACAACGGGCACAAAACAGACACACAACAGGCACAAAACAGACACACGACGGGCACACAACGGGCACAAAACAGACACACACAACGGGCACAAAACAGACACACAAAACAGACACACAACAGGCACACAACGGGCGCAAAACAGGCACACAACGGGCGCAAAACAGACACACAACAGGCACACAACGGGCGCAAAACAGGCACACAACGGGCGCAAAACAGGCACACAACGGGCGCAAAACAGGCACACAACGGGCGCAAAACAGGCACACAACGGGCGCAAAACAGACACACAACGGGCACAAAACAGACACACACAACGGGCACAAAACAGACACACACAACGGGCACAAAACAGACACACACAACGGGCACAAAACAGACACACACAACGGGCACAAAACAGACACACAACAGGCACAAAACGGGCACACAACAGGCACAAAACGGGCGCAAAACAGACACACAATGGGCACAAAACAGACACACAATGGGCACAAAACAGACACACAATGGGCACAAAACAGACACACAACAGGCACAAAACAGACACAAAACGGGCACAAAACGGGCACAAAACAGACACACACAACGGGCACAAAACAGACACACACAACGGGCACAAAACAGACACACAACAGGCACACAACGGGCGCAAAACAGGCACACAACGGGCGCAAAACAGACACACAACAGGCGCAAAACAGACACACAACGGGCGCAAAACAGGCACACAACGGGCGCAAAACAGGCACACAACGGGCGCAAAACAGGCACACAACGGGCGCAAAACAGACACACAACGGGCACAAAACAGACACACACAACGGGCACAAAACAGACACACACAACGGGCACAAAACAGACACACACAACGGGCACAAAACAGACACACACAACGGGCACAAAACAGACACACACAACGGGCACAAAACAGACACACAACAGGCACAAAACGGGCGCAAAACAGACACACAATGGGCACAAAACAGACACAATGGGCACAAAACAGACACACAATGGGCACAAAACAGACACACAATGGGCACAAAACAGACACACAATGGGCACAAAACAGACACACAACAGGCACAAAACAGACACAAAACGGGCACAAAACGGGCACAAAACGGGCACAAAACGGGCACAAAACGGGCACACAACGGGCGCAAAACAGGCACACAACGGGCGCAAAACAGACACACACAACGGGCACAAAACAGACACACAACAGGCACAAAACGGGCGCAAAACAGACACACAATGGCCACAAAACAGACACACAATGGGCACAAAACAGACACACAATGGGCACAAAACGGGCGCAAAACAGACACACAATGGGCACAAAACAGACACACAATGGGCACAAAACAGACACACAATGGGCACAAAACAGACACACAATGGGCACAAAACAGACACACAACAGGCACAAAACGGGCACAAAACGGGCACAAAACGGGCACAAAACGGGCACAAAACGGGCACAAAACAGACACACACAACGGGCACAAAACGGGCGCAAAACAGACACACAATGGGCACAAAACAGACACACAATGGGCACAAAACAGACACACAATGGGCACAAAACAGACTCACAACAGGCACAAAACAGACACACAACGGGCACAAAACAGACACACAACAGGCACACAACACACACAATAGGCACAAAACAGACACACAACAGGCACAAAACGGGCACACAATAGGCACAAAACGGGCGCAAAACAGACACACAATGGGCGCAAAACAGACACACAATGGGCACAAAACAGACACACAACAGGCACAAAACAGACACACAACGGGCACACAACGGGCACAAAACAGACACACACAACGGGCACAAAACAGACACACAACGGGCACACAACGGGCACAAAACAGACACACAACGGGCACAAAACAGACACACAACGGGCACAAAACAGACACACAATAGGCACAAAACGGGCGCAAAACAGACACACAATGGGCACAAAACAGACACACAACGGGCACAAAACAGACACACAACAGGCACAAAACAGACACACGACGGGCACACAACGGGCACAAAACAGACACACACAACGGGCACAAAACAGACACACAAAACAGACACACAACAGGCACACAACGGGCGCAAAACAGGCACACAACGGGCGCAAAACAGACACACAACAGGCACACAACGGGCGCAAAACAGGCACACAACGGGCGCAAAACAGGCACACAACGGGCGCAAAACAGGCACACAACGGGCGCAAAACAGGCACACAACGGGCGCAAAACAGACACACAACGGGCACAAAACAGACACACACAACGGGCACAAAACAGACACACACAACGGGCACAAAACAGACACACACAACGGGCACAAAACAGACACACACAACGGGCACAAAACAGACACACAACAGGCACAAAACGGGCACACAACAGGCACAAAACGGGCGCAAAACAGACACACAATGGGCACAAAACAGACACACAATGGGCACAAAACAGACACACAATGGGCACAAAACAGACACACAACAGGCACAAAACAGACACAAAACGGGCACAAAACGGGCACAAAACAGACACACACAACGGGCACAAAACAGACACACACAACGGGCACAAAACAGACACACAACAGGCACACAACGGGCGCAAAACAGGCACACAACGGGCGCAAAACAGACACACAACAGGCGCAAAACAGACACACAACGGGCGCAAAACAGGCACACAACGGGCGCAAAACAGGCACACAACGGGCGCAAAACAGGCACACAACGGGCGCAAAACAGACACACAACGGGCACAAAACAGACACACACAACGGGCACAAAACAGACACACACAACGGGCACAAAACAGACACACACAACGGGCACAAAACAGACACACACAACGGGCACAAAACAGACACACACAACGGGCACAAAACAGACACACAACAGGCACAAAACGGGCGCAAAACAGACACACAATGGGCACAAAACAGACACAATGGGCACAAAACAGACACACAATGGGCACAAAACAGACACACAATGGGCACAAAACAGACACACAATGGGCACAAAACAGACACACAACAGGCACAAAACAGACACAAAACGGGCACAAAACGGGCACAAAACGGGCACAAAACGGGCACAAAACGGGCACACAACGGGCGCAAAACAGGCACACAACGGGCGCAAAACAGACACACAACAGGCACACAACGGGCGCAAAACAGGCACACAACGGGCGCAAAACAGGCACACAACGGGCGCAAAACAGGCACACAACGGGCGCAAAACAGGCACACAACGGGCGCAAAACAGACACACAACGGGCACAAAACAGACACACACAACGGGCACAAAACAGACACACACAACGGGCACAAAACAGACACACACAACGGGCACAAAACAGACACACACAACGGGCACAAAACAGACACACAACAGGCACAAAACGGGCACACAACAGGCACAAAACGGGCGCAAAACAGGCACAAAACGGGCGCAAAACAGACACACAATGGGCACAAAACAGACACACAACAGGCACAAAACAGACACAAAACGGGCACAAAACGGGCACAAAACAGACACACACAACGGGCACAAAACAGACACACACAACGGGCACAAAACAGACACACAACAGGCACACAACGGGCGCAAAACAGGCACACAACGGGCGCAAAACAGACACACAACAGGCGCAAAACAGACACACAACGGGCGCAAAACAGGCACACAACGGGCGCAAAACAGGCACACAACGGGCGCAAAACAGGCACACAACGGGCGCAAAACAGACACACAACGGGCACAAAACAGACACACACAACGGGCACAAAACAGAACACACAACGGGCACAAAACAGACACACACAACGGGCACAAAACAGACACACACAACGGGCACAAAACAGACACACACAACGGGCACAAAACAGACACACACAACGGGCACAAAACAGACACACACAACGGGCACAAAACAGACACACAACAGGCACAAAACGGGCGCAAAACAGACACACAATGGGCACAAAACAGACACACACAACGGGCACAAAACAGACACACAACAGGCACAAAACGGGCACAAAACAGACACACAATGGGCACAAAACAGACACACAATGGGCACAAAACAGACACACAACAGGCACAAAACAGACACAAAACGGGCACAAAACGGGCACAAAACGGGCACAAAACGGGCACAAAACGGGCACAAAACAGACACACAATGGGCACAAAACAGACACACAATGGGCACAAAACAGACACACAATGGGCACAAAACAGACACACAATGGGCACAAAACAGACTCACAACAGGCACAAAACAGACACACAACGGGCACAAAACAGACACACAACAGGCACACAACACACACAATAGGCACAAAACAGACACACAACAGGCACAAAACGGGCACACAATAGGCACAAAACGGGCGCAAAACAGACACACAATGGGCACAAAACAGACACACAACAGGCACAAAACAGACACACAACGGGCACACAACGGGCACAAAACAGACACACACAACGGGCACAAAACAGACACACAACGGGCACACAACGGGCACAAAACAGACACACAACGGGCACAAAACAGACACACAACGGGCACAAAACAGACACACAATAGGCACAAAACGGGCGCAAAACAGACACACAATGGGCACAAAACAGACACACAACGGGCACAAAACAGACACACAACAGGCACAAAACAGACACACAACGGGCACACAACGGGCACAAAACAGACACACACAACGGGCACAAAACAGACACACAAAACAGACACACAACAGGCACACAACGGGCGCAAAACAGGCACACAACGGGCGCAAAACAGGCACACAACGGGCGCAAAACAGGCACACAACGGGCGCAAAACAGGCACACAACGGGCGCAAAACAGACACACAACGGGCACAAAACAGACACACACAACGGGCACAAAACAGACACACACAACGGGCACAAAACAGACACACACAACGGGCACAAAACAGACACACAACAGGCACAAAACGGGCACACAACAGGCACAAAATGGGCGCAAAACAGACACACAATGGGCACAAAACAGACACACAATGGGCACAAAACAGACACACAATGGGCACAAAACAGACACACAATGGGCACAAAACAGACACACAACAGGCACAAAACAGACACAAAACGGGCACAAAACAGACACAAAACAGGCACAAAACAGGCACAACTCCGATCAACTCTAAATCCAGTTTCATAAAATCCAAATGTTGATAGTGAATCTTGTTGTTTGTCTTCAGTCCGTCTCCCACTAAGACCCTGACGTCAGCCATGAGAGCGCCCCCTAGCAGGAACCAGAGACGCACACAGGTAACAACCAGAGGGAATCTCTCTTCTTCTTCTCTCTCTTTTCCCGCCGCACAGCCACATTCTCGCCTGCGTCATCATTTCCTGTCCACAGAGGAAACAGGAAATGTTGCTTTCTTTGTGACGGAGGAATTCTCTCCTCAGCGTTTGGTTTATAATGATGAGACTGATGAGTTCTGGAGGCGGAGTTTGGATTCACCAAGAGTTTGTTTGTTCAAAAGAATAAGTGACGTCACAAGTATTGGTGTTGTCGCCCCCTGTGGTGTAAGAAGTACATTACAATGCTTTTATTTATGTGTTTCAGGACTCCAAAGACGACAGCAACGCCTTTATTTGTCCGCTCTGCGACAAGAACTGCCAGACTCAGCACCAGCTCACCATGCACATCCGCCAGGTGGGAGGGGCCTCTGAGGGAGGGGGAGGGGCCTCTGAGGGAGGGGAGGGGCTTCTGAGGGAGGGGGAGAGGCTTCTGAGGGAGGGGGGAGAGGCTTCTGAGGGAGGGGGGAGAGGCTTCTGAGGCAGGGGCTTCTGAGGAAGGGGAGGGGCTTCTGAGGGAGGGGGAGGGGCTTCTGAGGGAGGGGGAGAGGCTTCTGAGGGAGGGGGGAGAGGCTTCTGAGGCAGGGGCTTCTGAGGAAGGGGAGGGGCTTCTGAGGGAGGGGGAGGGGCTTCTGAGGGAGGGGGAGGGGCACCAGAGGGAGGGGGAGCGGCATTTGAGGCAGGGGAGGGGCATCTGTGGGAGGGGGAGGGAGGGCATCTGGCTGTTTCACATATGTTAACGGGAGGGCATCTGGCTCTTTCAGCACAACGCAGACACGGGCGCGGCCGATCACAGCTGCAGCATCTGTGGGAAGTGTCTGAGCTCCGCCTCCAGTCTGGACCGTCACATGTTGGTCCACAGCGGCGAGCGCCCGTACAAGTGCTCCATCTGCGGCCAGACGTTCACCACCAATGGGAACATGCACAGGTACGGGAAGGGGGCGGGGACCGGGGAAGGGGGCGGGGACCAGGATGGTCCGTGCTTTGCTAGCTTTGTGTTGCTAAGGCTCAACATATGAGCCCCTCCTCAGCTCATCAGGGCCTGTGTGTCTGTGTCTGTGTCTGTGCGCACAGACCAATGAGAGGACAGCTTTTAGCATTCAGGAAATGGTTTTGTCCAATCAGATCACGGCTCATCCTGCCTCAGTTTCCTGTTTCCATAAAAGGACTTAATGACCTAAAGACAGATTCACACAAACGTGTCAAACCTGAGCAAGTACTACAGTACAAGTACTACATGAAAAGTACTACAGGAAAAGTACTGCAGGAAAAGTACTACAGGAAAAGTACTACAGTACAAGTACTACAGTACAAGTACTACATGAAAAGTACTACAGGAAAAGTACTGCAGGAAAAGTACTACAGGAAAAGTACTACAGTACAAGTACTACAGTACAAGTACTACAGTACAAGTACTGCAGGAAAAATACTACAGGAAAAGTACTACAGGAAAAGTACTACAGTACAAGTACTACAGTACAAGTACTGCAGGAAAAGTACTACAGTATTCTCTGGTTGCCTTCAGTGGGAGCAGCTGTTTGTGGGCGGTGCTGACTCAGCCTCTATCCTGAGCTCTCATTGGCCCGTTCACTCTGTTCTCTCTCTTGATTGGCCGAGCCTCAGTCAGCTGACTTCGGGACAGTTTTGGGTCTGACCTTTCACCTTCAACTAAAAATACACTGGACCTGCTTCTTATCATAAACTACTTTAGTCCCGGTTTAGTCCCTGGTTTAGTCCCGGGTTAGTCCCGATTTGGACCCGGGTTTAGTCCTGGGTTAGTCCCGAGTTTAGACCCATGTTTAGAGTCAGTTTAGACCCAGGTTTAGACTTGGGTTAGACCCAGTTTAGACCCGGTTTAGTCCCGGTTTAGTCCCTGGTTTAGTCCCGGGTTAGTCCCGATTTGGACCCGGGTTTAGTCCTGGGTTAGTCCCGAGTTTAGACCCGGGTTTAGACCTGGGTTAGACCCAGTTTAGACCCGGTTTAGACCCGGGTTAGTTCTCCTCTGCTTTGGGTTAAGTTCATGTTTGTGTTTCAGACACATGAAGATCCATGAGAAGGACTTGGCGAGTGGCCTTGTTCTGCTGAGTCCACCATCACCTTCACCCACAAAGAAGAGACGCTCGAGCGTGAAGAGACGGCTCGGCGAGGAGAGCGAGGAGCCGCCCTGCAAGAAGGTGAGGAGACGAGAGGAGGGTGAGGAGACGAGAGGAGGGTGAGGAGACGAGAGGTCGAGAGAACGAGAGGTCGAGGAGACGAGAGGAGACGAGAGGAGGGTGAGGAGACGAGAGGACGAGAGGTCGAGAGAACGAGAGGTCGAGGAGACGAGAGGAGACGAGAGGAGGGTGAGGAGACGAGAGGTCGAGGAGACGAGAGGAGGGTGAGGAGACGAGAGGTCGAGGAGACGAGAGGAGGGTGAGGAGACGAGAGGTCGAGGAGACGAGAGGAGGGTGAGGAGACGAGAGGTCGAGACGAGAGGAGGGTGAGGAGACGAGAGGTCGAGGAGACGAGAGGAGGTCGAGGAGACGAGAGGAGGTCGAGGAGACGAGGGTGAGGAGACGAGAGGAGGGTGAGGAGACGAGAGGAGGGTGAGGAGACGAGAGGACGAGAGGTCGAGAGGAGAGGAGGGTGAGGAGACGAGAGGAGGGTGAGGAGACGAGAGGTCGAGGAGACGAGAGGAGGGTGAGGAGACGAGAGGTCGAGGAGACGAGAGGAGGTCGAGGAGACGAGAGGAGGTCGAGGAGACGAGAGGAGGTCGAGGAGACGAGAGGAGGTCGAGGAGACGAGAGGAGGTCGAGGAGACGAGAGGAGGTCGAGGAGACGAGAGGAGGGCGAGGAGACGAGAGGAGGGTGAGGAGACGAGAGGTCGAGAGAACGAGAGGTCGAGGAGACGAGAGGAGGGTGAGGAGACGAGAGGTCGAGGAGACGAGAGGAGGGTGAGGAGACGAGAGGACGAGGAGACGAGAGGAGGGTGAGGAGACGAGAGGACGAGGAGACGAGAGGACGAGAGGTCGAGGAGACGAGAGGAGGGTGAGGAGACGAGAGGAGGGTGAGGAGACGAGAGGTCGAGGAGACGAGAGGTCGAGGAGACGAGAGGACGAGGAGGGTGAGGAGACGAGAGGAGGGTGAGGAGACGAGAGGAGGGTGAGGAGACGAGAGGAGGGTGAGGAGACGAGAGGTCGAGGAGACGAGAGGACGAGGAGGGTGAGGAGACGAGAGGAGGGTGAGGAGACGAGAGGAGGGTGAGGAGACGAGAGGAGGGTGAGGAGACGAGAGGAGGGTGAGGAGACGAGAGGTCGAGGAGACGAGAGGACGAGGAGGGTGAGGAGACGAGAGGAGGGTGAGGAGACGAGAGGTCGAGGAGACGAGAGGTCGAGGAGACGAGAGGACGAGGAGGGTGAGGAGACGAGAGGAGGGTGAGGAGACGAGAGGTCGAGGAGACGAGAGGTCGAGGAGACGAGAGGACGAGGAGGGTGAGGAGACGAGAGGAGGGTGAGGAGACGAGAAGAGGGTGAGGAGACGAGAGGGAGAGGAGGGTGAGGAGACGAGAGGGAGAGGAGGGTGGGGAGACAAGAGGACGAGGAGACAAGAGGACGAGGAGACAAGAGGAGGGTGAGGAGACGAGGAGACGAGAGGTCTAAAACAAGCTACTTTACGCTCTGGTTCTAAAGCTCATGTTAGAGGGCGGAGCATGAACGGGGCTCTGAACACGGCCACAGACTGAGCAGCTGCAGGAGAAGAACAACGTGTGTTGGTGGCGTGTTAATGGTGTGTTCATGGCGTGTTCATGGTGTGTTAATGGCGTGTTGGTGGTGTGTTAATAGTGTGTTCCTGGCGTGTTGGTGGCGTGTTTGTGCCGTGTTAATGGCATGTTCATGGTCTGTTCGTGGTGTGTTCATGGCGTGTTAATGGTCTGTTCGTGGCGTGTTAATGGGATGTTCATGGCGTGTTAATGGGATGTTCATGGCGTGTTCATGGCGTGTTAATGGAATGTTCATGGCGTGTTAATAGTGTGTTCCTGGCGTGTTAATGGGATGTTCATGGCGTGTTCATGGCGTGTTAATGGTCTGTTCGTGGCGTGTTAATGGGATGTTCATGGCGTGTTCATGGCGTGTTAATGGGATGTTCATGGCGTGTTCATGGCGTGTTAATGGTCTGTTCGTGGCGTGTTAATGGGATGTTCATGGCGTGTTCATGGCGTGTTAATGGGATGTTCATGGCGTGTTCATGGCGTGTTAATGGAATGTTCATGGCGTGTTAATAGTGTGTTCCTGGCGTGTTGGTGGCATTTTTGTGCCGTTTTCGTGGCGTGTTAATGGCATGTTCATGGTCTGTACGTGGTGTGTTAATGGGATGTTCATGGTCTGTACGTGGCGTGTTAATGGGATGTTCATGGCGTGTTAATGGGATGTTCATGGCGTGTTAATGGCGTGTTAATGGCGTGTTAATGGTGTGTTCATGGCGTGTTAATGGTCTGTTCGTGGTGTGTTCATGGCGTGTTCATGGCGTGTTCATGGCGTGTTAATGGTCTGTTCGTGGCGTGTAAATGGCGTGTTCATGGCGTGTTCATGGCGTGTTCATGGCGTGTTAATGGTCTGTTTGTGGCGTGTTTATGGGATGTTCGTGGCGTGTTCATGGCGTGTTAATGGTCTGTTCGTGGCGTGTTCATGGCGTGTTCCTGGCGTGTTCATGGCGTGTTCCTGGCGTGTTGGTGGCGTGTTCATGGCGTGTTCATGGCGTGTTCATGGCGTGTTGGTGGCGTGTTCATGGCGTGTTCATGGCGTGTTCATGGCATGTTCATGGCGTGTTCATGGCATGTTAATGGTCTGTTCGTGGCGTGTAAATGGCGTGTAAATGGCGTGTTCATGGCGTGTTCATGGCATGTTCATGGCGTGTTCATTGCGTGTTAATGGTCTGTTTGTGGCGTGTTTATGGGATGTTCATGGCGTGTTAATGGCGTGTTAATGGTCTGTTTGTGGCGTGTTAATGGGATGTTCATGTCGTGTTCATGGCGTGTTAATGGTCTGTTCGTGGCGTGTTCATGGCGTGTTCATGGCGTGTTCATGGCGTGTTCGTGGCGTGTTAATGGTCTGTTCGTGGCGTGTTCATGGCGTGTTCCTGGCGTGTTCATGGCGTGTTCCTGGCGTGTTGGTGGCGTGTTCATGGCGTGTTCATGGCGTGTTAATGGTCTGTTCGTGGCGTGTAAATGGCGTGTTCATGGCGTGTTCATGGCATGTTCATGGCGTGTTCATGGCGTGTTAATGGTCTGTTTGTGGCGTGTTTATGGGATGTTCATGGCGTGTTAATGGTCTGTTTGTGGCGTGTTAATGGGATGTTCATGGCGTGTTCATGGCGTGTTCGTGGCGTGTTAATGGTCTGTTCGTGGCGTGTTCATGGCGTGTTAATGGTCTGTTCGTGGCGTGTTCATGGCGTGTTGGTGGCGTGTTCATGGCGTGTTCATGGCGTGTTCATGGCGTGTTCATGGCATGTTCCTGGCGTGTTCCTGGCGTGTTCATGGCGTGTTCCTGGCGTGTTCCTGGCGTGTTCATGGCGTGTTCATGGCGTGTTCCTGGCGTGTTCCTGGCGTGTTCATGGCGTGTTCCTGGCGTGTTCATGGCGTGTTCATGGCGTGTTGGTGCAGGCCCTGGAGGAGGCGTCGGTGGAGGATTCTCCGGTGAAGATGGTGGAGGAGGAGCTCTCGTGTCCAATCTGCTTCAAGATCCTGACGTCCAGACTGGAGCTGGACGCACACATGGACACACACCCGGACACCACACTCAGGTACCACCAGCTAACACGCTAATGACACGCTAATTACACGCTAACCTGCCCCTCCTGCTGGACACACACATGTACTGCAGTCTCACAATTAACCTCAAACACAATGAAAGAAAAAGATAGAGAGGAGGAGGAGAGAAGGAGGAGAGAGGAGGAGGATAGAGGAGAGGAGGAGGAGAGAAGGAGGAGAGAGGAGAGAAGGAGGAGAGAGGAGAGAGGAGAGAAGGAGGAGAGAGGAGAGAAGGAGGAGAGAGGAGAGAAGGAGGAGGAGGAGAGGGCGGAGGAGAGAGGAGGATGAGAGAGGAGGAGGAGAGGGCGGAGGAGAGAGGAGGAGGAGGAGAGAGGAGGAGGAGAGAGGAGAGAAGGAGGAGGAGAGGGCGGAGGAGGAGAGGGCGGAGGAGGAGAGGAGGATGAGAGAGGAGGATGAGAGAGGAGGATGAGAGAGGAGGAGGAGAGGGCGGATGAGAGGAGGAGAGGGCGGAGGAGAGAGCGGAGGAGAGAGGAGGAGGAGATAGGAGGAGGAGGAGAGGGCGGAGGAGAGAGGAGGAGGAGAGAGGAGGAGGAGAGAGGGCGGAGGAGGAGGAGAGAGGAGAGAGGAGGAGGAGAGAGGAGAGGGCGGAGGAGAGAGGAGGAGGAGAGAGGGAGAGGAGGAGAGAGGCGGAGAAGGAGAGAGGAGGAGGAGGGGGGAAGAGGAGGAGAGATGAGGGAGGAGGAGAAGAAGAGAGGATGAAGTAGACGAGTGAGAACAACATTTAGCTGTTAATCCTTTAATGAGACTTAAGAGGATCTGAGCAGAGAAGATGGAGCGAGGGAGAAACATCCTCCTGTGAGGCCCGAGGAGGCCCGAGGGAGAAACATCCTCCTGTGAGGCCCGAGGAGGCCCGAGGGAGAAACATCCTCCTGTGAGGCCCGAGGAGGCCCGAGGGAGAAACATCCTCCTGTGAGGCCCGAGGAGGCCCGAGGGAGAAACATCCTCCTGTGAGGCCCGAGGAGGCCCGAGGGAGAAACATCCTCCTGTGAGGCCCGAGGAGGCCCGAGGGAAAAACATCCTCCTGTGAGGCCCGAGGAGGCCCGAGGGAGAAACATCCTCCTGTGAGGCCCGAGGGTGAGGCAGACACATGTGAGCCTCCTCCAGGGGGCGCTGTGACATCAGAGCTGCTTTAAACACATTTAAAACACTTAATGAAACTTTTACTTCACAAATATTACACTTAAACAGTCTCAACAGACTCAAATGTGCTTCGTTTAGAGCTTTAAAAGCGGATCATTCTGGAACCTTCTGAAGACACTTTATCGTCATGACGTTTTGTAAATCACTTTTAAATCCTCTGCCACTTTAGGTCGTGTTTAACTTTAGCCTGAACACAAATGTGCACGTGTCAGGATCGTGTACACCTTTAATGTGCACGTGTCAGGATCGTGTACACCTTTAATGTGCACGTGTCAGGATCGTGTACACCTTTAATGTGCACGTGTCAGGATCGTGTACACCTTTAATGTGCACGTGTCAGGATCGTGTACACCTTTAATGTGCACGTGTCAGGATCGTGTACACCTTTAATGTGCACGTGTCAGGATCGTGTACACCTTTAATGTGCACGTGTCAGGATCGTGTACACCTTTAATGTGCACGTGTCAGGATCGTGTACACCTTTAATGTGCACGTGTCAGGATCGTGTACACCTTTAATGTGCACGTGTCAGGATCGTGTACACCTTTAATGTGCACGTGTCAGGATCGTGTACACCTTTAATGTGCACGTGTCAGGATCGTGTACACCTTTAATGTGCACGTGTCAGGATCGTGTACACCTTTAATGTGCACGTGTCAGGATCGTGTACACCTTTAATGTGCACGTGTCAGGATCGTGTACACCTTTAATGTGCACGTGTCAGGATCGTGTACACCTTTAAGTCTGCTGTGATTGGTCAGCATCTTCTTCTCAGACTCTGTCTCCGCCTCTAAAGTCCTGGATTAGCTGAAGCAGCTGCTGTGGTGTTCAGGGGGACAGCGCCTCTCGCTGGCCGCGCTCAGGAACTGCACCAGAAGAACGCGAGAGAACTCTCAAAAACAACAGCACAAAGTGTAACATTTCTGACGTCTCTCTCTCGTCTCAGGTGCGACTCGTGCTGCCTCACGTTCAGGACTCACCGGGGCCTCCTCAGGCACAACGCGGCGGTGCACAAGCTCCTCCCCCTGGACCCCAGTGGACGACCTTTCATCCAGAACAACCCGTCCATCCCAGCGGGCTTCAACGAGCTCGCCTTCATCGACTTCTCCTGCGCCAAGTTCAGCCTCATCGCTCAGGTACGACCAATCAGAGAGCAGTAAAGGAGGCGCACGACCAATCAGAGAGCAGTGAAGGAGGCGCACGACCAATCAGAGAGCAGTGAAGGAGGCGCACGACCAATCAGAGAGCAGTGAAGGAGGCGCAGGACCAATCAGAGAGCAGTGAAGGAGGCGCACGACCAATCAGAGAGCAGTAAAGGAGGCGCACGACCAATCAGAGAGCAGTGAAGGAGGCGCAGGACCAATCAGAGCAGTAAAGGAGGGGCACGACCAATCAGAGAGCAGTAAAGGAGGCGCACGACCAATCAGAGCAGTGAAGGAGGCGCAGGACCAATCAGAGCACGACCAATCAGAGAGCAGTGAAGGAGGCGCACGGCCAATCAGAGAGCAGTGAAGGAGGCGCAGGACCAATCAGAGCAGTAAAGGAGGGGCACGACCAATCAGAGAGCAGTAAAGGAGGAGCACGACCAATCAGAGAGCAGTGAAGGAGGCGCACGACCAATCAGAGAGCAGTAAAGGAGGAGCACGACCAATCAGAGAGCAGTAAAGGAGGAGCACGACCAATCAGAGAGCAGTGAAGGAGGCGCAGGACCAATCAGAGAGCAGTAAAGGAGGAGCATGACCAATCAGAGAGCAGTGAAGGAGGCGCAGGACCAATCAGAGAGCAGTGAAGGAGGCGCACGACCAATCAGAGAGGAGTGAAGGAGGCGCAGGACCAATCAGAGAGGAGTGAAGGAGGCGCACGACCAATAAGAGAGCAGTGAAGGAGGCGCAGGACCAATCAGAGAGCAGTAAAGGAGGAGCAGGACCAATCAGAGAGGAGTAAAGGACAGAACGACCAATAAGGGGACAGGCTTCAGGTGGTCACATGGTGTCTCTTTCAGGTTTGGTGTGAGACAAACCTCCGTCGCTGCATCTCTAAGTTCCACCGTTTCGTGTGCGACTCGTGCGACCGAGCGTTTCCTCTGTCCTCGGCTCTGGACCTGCACGACTGCTCCTCACACCAGCCTGAAGCTGCTGCAGAAGAACACCACCTCACCTCCAGGAAGCAGCTGGAGGAGGAGGAGCAGCAGGAGGAGCAGGAGGGTTTTCTGAAGGCGCTCGGACTCAAACTCACGTCTAAGGTCAGAACCGTTCCTCTAGCGTCACTCGCACTCGTTTGATGATCCGTGGTCACAAGCTCCTCCCCCTCCGTCGTGTGAGTGACCGTTGGTTCTTCTGGTTCCTCCTGCAGATCCCCGTGGGGCCCTCGGAGTCAGACCTGGTCCAGGCTCGTCTCGACAGCATTAAGACGATCCCGGTGGATCCCGCCTCTGTCCACAGTGAGGCGCTGTCCCTGGGCCTGGCTCTGGGCGTGCCGCTGTTCCAGACCAGCTTCCTGCTTCAGTCTGAGGGCGGGGCCACGGGCTCCGACGCTCCACCCATCATGGAGCTGGCAGGTCTGCAGCGCATCCTGCAGGTGGCAGCAGCGACTCCCAATCAGATCGCTCTGAGCCTGAAGGGCGGAGCCACAGGTCAGACTTTAGCACTTGATTTGACATTTTCTAACTTGCTGTGTTTCATTTCGGACGTTTGTGTCGAAGACGTTAGCAACAGCTGTTTCCTGTTTATCCACACATTAGCAACAGCTGTTTCCTGGTCATCCACACATTAGCAACAGCTGTTTCCTGTTTATCCACACATTAGCAACAGCTGTTTCCTGGTCATCCACACATTAGCAACAGCTGTTTCCTGTTTATCCACACATTAGCAACAGCTGTTTCCTGGTCATCCACACATTAGCAACAACTGTTTCCTGTTTATCCACACATTAGCAACAGCTGTTTCCTGGTCATCCACACATTAGCAACAGCTGTTTCCTGTTTATCCACACATTAGCAACAGCTGTTTCCTGTTTATCCACACATTAGCAACAGCTGTTTCCTGTTTATCCACACATTAGCAACAGCTGTTTCCTGTTTATCCACACATTAGCAACAGCTGTTTCCTGTTTATCCACACGTTAGCAACAGCTGTTTCCTGTTTATCCACAAGTTGGCAACAGCTGTTTCCTGTTTATCCACAAGTTAGCAACAGCTGTTTCCTGTTTATCCACACGTTAGCAACAGCTGTTTCCTGTTTATCCACACGTTAGCAACAGCTGTTTCCTGTTCATCCACACATTAGCAACAGCTGTTTCCTGTTTATCCACACGTTAGCAACAGCTTTTTCCTGTTCATCCACACGTTAGCAACAGCTGTTTCCTGTTTATCCACACGTTAGCAACAGCTGTTTCCTGTTTATCCACACGTTAGCAACAGCTTTTTCCTGTTCATCCACACGTTAGCAACAGCTGTTTCCTGTTTATCCACACGTTAGCAACAGCTGTTTCCTGTTTATCCACAAGTTAGCAACAGCTGTTTCCTGTTTATCCACACGTTAGCAACAGCTGTTTCCTGTTCATCCACGCGTTAGCAACAACTGTTTCCTGTTTATCCACACGTTAGCAACAGCTGTTTCCTGTTTATCCACACGTTAGCAACAACTGTTTCCTGTTTATCCACACGTTTGCAACAGCTGTTTCCTGGTCATCCACACGTTAGCAACAGCTGTTTCCTGGTCATCCACACGTTAGCAACATCTGTTTCCTGGTCATCCACACGTTAGCAACAGCTGTTTCCTGGTTATCCACACGTTAGCAACAGCTGTTTCCTGTTTATACACACGTTTGCAACAGCTGTTTCCTGGTCATCTACACGTTAGCAACAGCTGTTTCCTGGTCATCCACACGTTAGCAACAGCTGTTTCCTGGTCATCCACACGTTAGCAACAGCTGTTTCCTGGTCATCCACACGTTTGCAACAGCTGTTTCCCGTTTATCCACACGTTAGCAACAGCTGTTTCCTGTTTATCAACACGTTAGCAACAGCTGTTTCCTGGTCATCTACACGTTAGCAACAGCTGTTTCCTGTTTATCCATACGTTAGCAACAGCTGTTTCCTGTTTATCCACAAGTTAGCAACAGCTGTTTCCTGTTTATCCACACGTTAGCAACAGCTGTTTCCTGTTTATCCACAAGTTAGCAACAGCTGTTTCCTGTTTATCCACACGTTAGCAACAGCTGTTTCCTGTTTATCCACACGTTAGCAAGAGCTGTTTCCTGTTTATCCACACGTTAGCAACAGCTTTTTCCTGTTCATCCACACGTTAGCAACAGCTGTTTCCTGTTTATCCACACGTTAGCAACAGCTGTTTCCTGGTCATCCACACGTTAGCAACAGCTGTTTCCTGATCATCCACACGTTAGCAACAGCTGTTTCCTGTTTATCCACACGTTAGCAACAGCTGTTTCCTGGTCATCCACACGTTAGCAACAGCTGTTTCCCGTTTATCCACACGTTAGCAACAGCTGTTTCCCGTTTATCCACATGTTAGCAACAGCTGTTTCCTGTTTATCCACACGTTAGCAACAGCTGTTTCCTGTTCATCCACACGTTAGCAACAGCTGTTTCCTGTTTATCCATACGTTAGCAACAGCTGTTTCCTGTTTATCCACACGTTAGCAACAGCTGTTTCCTGTTTATCCACAAGTTAGCAACAGCTGTTTCCTGTTTATCCACAAGTTAGCAACAGCTGTTTCCTGTTTATCCACACGTTTGCAACAGCTGTTTCCTGTTTATCCACACGTTAGCAACAGCTGTTTCCTGTTTATCCACACGTTAGCAACAGCTTTTTCCTGTTCATCCACACGTTAGCAACAGCTGTTTCCAGTTTATCCACACGTTAGCAACAGCTTTTTCCTGTTCATCCACACGTTAGCAACAGCTTTTTCCTGTTCATCCACACGTTAGCAACAGCTGTTTCCTGTTTATCCACACGTTAGCAACAGCTGTTTCCTGTTTATCCACAAGTTAGCAACAGCTGTTTCCTGTTTATCCACAAGTTAGCAACAGCTGTTTCCTGTTTATCCACACGTTAGCAACAGCTGTTTCCTGTTTATCCAAAAGTTAGCAACAGCTGTTTCCTGTTTATCCACACGTTAGCAACAGCTGTTTCCTGTTCATCCACACGTTAGCAACAGCTGTTTCCTGTTTATCCACACGTTAGCAACAACTGTTTCCTGTTTATCCACACGTTAGCAACAGCTGTTTCCTGGTCATCCACACGTTAGCAACAGCTGTTTCCTGGTCATCCACACGTTAGCAACAGCTGTTTCCTGGTCATCCACACGTTAGCAACAGCTGTTTCCTGTTTATACACACGTTTGCAACAGCTGTTTCCTGGTCATCCACACGTTAGCAACAGCTGTTTCCTGGTCATCCACACGTTAGCAACAGCTGTTTCCTGTTTATCCACACGTTAGCAACAGCTGTTTCCTGTTAATCAACACGTTAGCAACAGCTGTTTCCTGGTCATCTACACGTTAGCAACAGCTGTTTCCTGGTCATCCACACGTTAGCAACAGCTGTTTCCTGGTCATCCACACGTTAGCAACAGCTGTTTCCTGGTCATCCACACGTTAGCAACAGCTGTTTCCTGTTTATACACACGTTTGCAACAGCTGTTTCCTGGTCATCCACACGTTAGCAACAGCTGTTTCCTGGTCATCCACACGTTAGCAACAGCTGTTTCCTGTTTATCCACACGTTAGCAACAGCTGTTTCCTGTTAATCAACACGTTAGCAACAGCTGTTTCCTGGTCATCTACACGTTAGCAACAGCTGTTTCCCGTTCATCCACACGTTAGCAACAGCTGTTTCCCGTTTATCCACACGTTAGCAACAGCTGTTTCCTGGTCATCCACACGTTAGCAACAGCTGTTTCCTGTTTATCCACACATTAGCAACAGCTGTTTCCTGGTCATCCACACGTTAGCAACAACTGTTTCCTGTTTATCCACACGTTTGCAACAGCTGTTTCCTGGTCATCCACACGTTAGCAACAGCTGTTTCCTGTTTATCCACACGTTAGCAAAAGCTGTTTCCTGGTCATCCACACGTTAGCAACAGCTGTTTCCCGTTTATCCACACGTTAGCAACAGCTGTTTCCCGTTTATCCACACGTTAGCAACAGCTGTTTCCTGTTTATCCACACGTTAGCAACAGCTGTTTCCTGTTAATCAACACGTTAGCAACAGCTGTTTCCTGGTCATCTACACGTTAGCAACAGCTGTTTCCTGGTCATCCACACGTTAGCAACAGCTGTTTCCCGTTCATCCACACGTTAGCAACAGCTGTTTCCCGTTTATCCACACGTTAGCAACAGCTGTTTCCTGGTCATCCACACGTTAGCAACAGCTGTTTCCCGTTTATCCACACGTTAGCAACAGCTGTTTCCTGTTTATCCACACGTTAGCAACAGCTGTTTCCTGGTCATCCACACGTTAGCAACAGCTGTTTCCTGTTTATCCACACGTTAGCAACAGCCGTTTCACTCTCTCTCTCTCTCTCAGGTGTGGCGCAGAAGCCTCCCCTTAAGCCCCGCCCTCCTCCCGCTCCTCGCTGTGGCCTGGCCCTGACTCCGCCCCCTCCTCAGCAGGCGTCGCTGGGCTGCATCAGTCCGTCTCTGCCGCCGGCGCCTCTCTTTAAGTGTCTCTCGGCTCAAACGGACGCCGACACTCGCTCGCCCTCGCTCTCGCCCTCGCTCTCTTCCTCCTCGGTGTCTCCGCCCTGCAGTACTTCCCTCTCCCCAGACGAGTCGCTGAGCCGTAAGCCGGCGGCGCCCAAAGGCCCGTTCTCGTGCCGCTTCTGTGAGCAGACGTTCCCGTACTCGGCGCTGCTCCAGGCTCACATGCGGCTGCACCTCGGCGTTGTGCCTCATCAGTGTAACATCTGCGAGTACGTGGCGCCGGACAAAGCCACGCTCATCCGACACCTGCGCACGCACAGCGGCGAGCGCCCGTACGTCTGCCGCGTGTGCCACTACCCGTTCACCGTCAAGGCCAACTGCGAGCGCCACCTGAGGAAGAAGCACAACAAGACGTCCCGGAAAGACATCGAGAAGAACATCAAATATGTCACGTCCACCGCCACCAACAACATCACGGCGGCGCTGACGGCGGCGGCGGCGACGGTGGCCAAGGTCCAGGCCGAGGTGAGACACGTGACCCCAGGACAGACGGGTGCGGGACAGACGGGTGCGGGACAGACGGGTGCGGGACGGACGGGTGCGGGACGGACGGGTGCGGGACGGACGGGTGCGGGACGGACGGGTGCGGGACGGACGGGTGCGGGACGGACGGGTTGGGGACGGACGAGTGCGGACAGACGGGTGCGGGACGGACGGGTTGGGGACGGACGGGTTGGGGACGGACGGGTTGGGGACGGACGAGTGCGGGACGGACGGGTGCGGCGGGACAGACGGGTGCGGCGGGACAGACGGGTTGGGGAGAGACGGGTTGGGGACAGACGGCTGCGGGACAGACGGGTGCGGGACGGCTGCGGACAGACGGGTTGGGGACAGACGGGTGCGGGACAGACGGGTGCGGGACAGACTGTTTGAGGTCAGACGGTTTGAGGACAGACGGGTTGGGCTCAGGGGTGTGTGTTTGTCGTATGTCTGACCGCTCTCTCTGCTGCAGGAGGCGGAGACTGTGTGCCGCTTCTGTGCAGAGGACCTGAAGTCGTACAGAGCGCTGCAGATCCACCTGCGCACGCACAACGGTTGCCAGCGGAAACCCTTCGAGTGCAAACGCTGTGGAGCTGCGTTTCTGGCCAAACGGAACTGTATCCACCACCTGCTGAAGCAGCACCCCGAGGTGCAGGAGCGCGAGATCGAGGACCACATCCAGACGCTGCCGCCGGCCACGCTTGCCGCTAACACTACCATGGCTAATGCTACCGTGGCTAACGCTACCGTGGCTAACGTCCCTGCTAACATAGCTAACCTGCCACACAGCGCAGCCGGTCGAGCGCTGAACGGGCTGCAGAGCGTCAAACTGGAGGTCCTGCCCTCAGACCCGGACCAGCCCCTGGACTTCTCTGCCAAAGCGTCTCGGGGCGCGTGCGGCATGAGTGGCCTGAGGGGCCTGAGCGGCGTGAAGCTGGAGCTGAGCGACGGAGCGAGCAACGAGCCCATCGACCTGTCTGTGCCGAGCAAACGCCAGCGCCGCCAACCCGACGTGAAACAGGAGAAGAATGTGGACGTGTCCAGAGACGAGAAGATGGCTGCCAATGTCCTGGCCTGTTTCCTGTCCTCCTCTGGCCCTGCCCCTTCATCCACAGGCCCTGCCCCCTCCTCAACAGGCCCCGCCCCTTCCTGTCTGCGTGCCGCTCGCCTTAAGCCGCTGCTGCCGAAGCCGTCGTCCGCCTCGGCGTCCGAGCTGCCGCCGCTCGCCTCCATCGCTCAGATCATCAGCTCCGTCTCCACGGCGACCGATCTTCTGCGGCGAGAAGCCGTTTGCACGGCAACGCCTGCCTCAGGGGGCGTGGCAAAAGTGGGAAGTGCAGAGGCTAGGGCGGAGCCAGATAGAGACGCAACGCAAGAAGAAGAGGATCCAGTGAGGTGAGTTCAGTTTGTCACGTAAGACGAGAAAGAAACGCACATCATCTCATGATTGTGTCGCAGGAAGCGCCCTCGAAAGAAGCCGGCCCCCAGGGGCCCCGCCCTGGACCATAGGGGCCCCGCCCTGGACCCCAGGGGCCCCGCCCTGGAGTCCAGCGGAGAGTTTGCCAGCGTTGAGAAGATGTTAGCCACGACCGACGCTAACAAGTTCAGCCCCTTTCTACAGAGCAGCCAGATCTGCACCAAGAGAGGTAGAACACGACTGAAGAACGAGAACGTGAGGGAGAACGTGAGGGGGAGAACGTGAGGGAGAACGTGAGGGGGAGAACGTGAGGGGGAGAACGTGAGGGGGAGAACGTGAGGGGGAGAACGTGAGGGGGAGAACGTGAGGGGGAACGTGAGGGGGAACGTGAGGGGGAGAACGTGAGGGGGGGAACGTGAGGGGGAACGTGAGGGGGAACGTGAGGGGGAGAACGTGAGGGGGAGAACGTGAGGGGGAACGTGAGGGGGAACGTGAGGGGGAACGTGAGGGAGAACGTGAGGGGGAACGTGAGGGGGAGAACGTGAGGGGGAGAACGTGAGGGGGAGAACGTGAGGGGGAACGTGAGGGGGAGAACGTGAGGGGGAGAACGTGAGGGGGAACGTGAGGGGGAGAACGTGAGGGGGAGAACGCGAGGGGGAGAACGCGAGGGGGAACGTGAGGGGGAACGTGAGGGGGAACGTGAGGGGGAGAACGTGAGGGAGAACGTGAGGGGGAGAACGTGAGGGGGAGAACGTGAGGGGGAGAACGTGAGGGGGAGAACGTGAGGGGGAACGTGAGGGGGAACGTGAGGGGGAGAACGTGAGGGGGGGAACGTGAGGGGGGGAACGTGAGGGGGGGAACGTGAGGGGGAACGTGAGGGGGAACGTGAGGGGGAGAACGTGAGGGGGAACGTGAGGGGGAACGTGAGGGGGAGAACGTGAGGGGGGGAACGTGAGGGGGAACGTGAGGGGGAGAACGTGAGGGGGAGAACGTGAGGGGGAACGTGAGGGGGAACGTGAGGGGGAGAACGTGAGGGGGGGAACGTGAGGGGGAACGTGAGGGGGAACGTGAGGGGGAGAACGTGAGGGGGAACGTGAGGGGGAACGTGAGGGGGAACTTGAGGGGGAGAACGTGAGGGGGAGAACGCGAGGGGGAGAACGTGAGGGGGAGGACGCGAGGGGGAACGTGAGGGAGAACGTGAGGGGGAACGTGAGGGGGAGAACGTGAGGGGGAGAACGTGAGGGGGAACGTGAGGGGGAGAACGTGAGGGGGAGAACGTGAGGGGGAGAACGCGAGGGGGAGAACGCGAGGGGGAACGTGAGGGGGAACGTGAGGGGGAGAACGTGAGGGGGAGAACGCGAGGGGGAACGTGAGGGAGAACGTGAGGGGGAGAACGTGAGGGGGAGAACGTGAGGGGGAACGTGAGGGGGAACGTGAGGGGGAGAACGTGAGGGGGAACGTGAGGGGGAGAACGTGAGGGGGAGAACGTGAGGGGGAGAACGTGAGGGGGAACGTGAGGGGGAGAACGTGAGGGGGAGAACGCGAGGGGGAGAACGCGAGGGGGAGAACGCGAGGGGGAACGTGAGGGGCAGAACGTGAGGGGGAGGACGCGAGGGGGAGGACGCGAGGAGGAGGACGCGAGGGGGAGAACGCGAGGGGGAGAACGCAGGGCACGACTGAAGAACGGGAAGGTGGGGGAGAAGAAGGAGGTGTACCTGCAGGTGTAATTCCCTGTGTCTCCTGCAGAGGACGCTGCAGTGTCGGAGGAGAAGCCTAAAGAGGAGCCCAAAGCCTCGGCTCCTAAAGGAAAGAAGAACGCTTATTCTAACTCCGCCCAGAAGATGACGTGTCCTTTCTGTCCTCGAGTGTTTCCCTGGGCCTCGTCCCTCCAGAGACACATGCTCACACACACGGGTAATAATACTGCAATACTAATACTACTACTACTACTACTACTGCTACTACTGCTACTACTGCTACTGCTGCTACTGCTACTACTGCTACTACTACTACTACTACTACTACTACTACTACTGCTACTACTGCTACTACTACTACTACTACTGCTACTACTACTACTACTACTACTACTGCTACTACTACTACTACTACTACTACTACTACTACTACTACTACTACTGCTACTACTACTAATACTACTACTACTACTACTGCTACTACTGCTACTACTGCTACTGCTACTACTGCTACTACTACTACTACTACTACTACTGCTACTACTACTACTACTACTACTACTACTACTACTACTA
The DNA here is from genome assembly GCA_026437355.1 of Eucyclogobius newberryi. NCBI lineage: Eukaryota > Metazoa > Chordata > Actinopteri > Gobiiformes > Gobiidae > Eucyclogobius > Eucyclogobius newberryi. The sequence goes on along the minus strand of JAPEHP010000020.1, from coordinate 1,682,970 downwards.
CTACTACTACTGCTACTACTACTAATACTACTACTACTACTACTACTACTACTACTACTACTACTACTACTGCTACTGCTACTGCTGCTACTACTGCTACTACTGCTACTACTGCTACTACTACTACTACTACTAATACTACTACTACTACTACTGCTACTACTACTCCTACTACTGCTACTACTAATACTACTACTAATACTGCTACTGCTACTACTGCTACTACTACAGAGACACATGCTCACACACACGGGTAATAATACTGTAATACTACTAATACTGATGATAATAATAACAAAATGTGAAATGAAAGTGTTCAAACGTTTGTTTGTTTGTTTGTTTGTTTGTTTGTTTGTTTGTTTGTTTGTTTGTTTCAGGTCAGAAGCCGTTCCCGTGCCCCAAATGTGACGCCTTCTTCTCCACCAAGTCCAACTGTGAGCGCCACCTACTGCGCAAACACGGCGTGGCCAACCGCACGCTGAGGAGGAACGGAGTTTTAGTCAAGAAGGAGGACGACGGCTCCCACGAGAGCGCAGGTACCAGACCAGGACTGTAACCGGACTAAAGAGAGCGCAGGTACCAGACCAGGACTGTAACCGGACTAAAGAGAGCGCAGGTACCAGACCAGGACTGTAACCGGACTAAAGAGAGCGCAGGTACCAGACCAGGACTGTAACCGGACTAAAGAGAGCGCAGGTACCAGACCAGGACTGTAACCGGACTAAAGAGAGCGCAGGTACCAGACCAGGACTGTAACCGGACTAAAGAGAGCGCAGGTACCAGACCAGGACTGTAACCGGACTAAAGAGAGCGCAGGTACCAGACCAGGACTGTAACCGGACTAAAGAGAGCGCAGGTACCAGACCAGGACTGTAACCGGACTAAAGAGAGCGCAGGTACCAGACCAGGACTGTAACCGGACTAAAGAGAGCGCAGGTACCAGACCAGGACTGTAACCGGACTAAAGAGAGCGCAGGTACCAGACCAGGACTGTAACCGGACTAAAGAGAGCGCAGGTACCAGACCAGGACTGTAACCGGACTAAAGAGAGCGCAGGTACCAGACCAGGACTGTAACCGGACTAAAGAGAGCGCAGGTACCAGACCAGGACTGTAACCGGACTAAAGAGAGCGCAGGTACCAGACCAGGACTGTAACCGGACTAAAGAGAGCGCAGGTACCAGACCAGGACTGTAACCGGACTAAAGAGAGCGCAGGTACCAGACCAGGACTGTAACCGGACTAAAGAGAGCGCAGGTACCAGACCAGGACTGTAACCGGACTAAAGAGAGCGCAGGTACCAGACCAGGACTGTAACCGGACTAAAGAGAGCGCAGGTACCAGACCAGGACTGTAACCGGACTAAAGAGAGCGCAGGTACCAGACCAGGACTGTAACCGGATTTCCTCTTGTTTAGAGTCTCAGTCGGAGGCGGAGCCAGTTCTTTCTTCTGAAACGAGCCCAAAATCCTCAGTAACAAACCCCGCCCCCAACACTCCTCCAGTCCAATCAGAGCATCAGGGGGAGGAGCCAGCTGCAATGGACTCCGCCCACAACATCTCACAAGGTAAAACAGGAAATGATGTGAAAATAGTAATAATGTTTTGTCTTTGATTCAAACCTGTTTCTGTTTTTCAGACTCAGTTTCTGTGGCGTCTTCAGCTCCACCACACGAGGCGCTAGAGAGCGAGAGCAGCAGCTGCAGCAGCATCAGCAGAAGAAGCAGCTCCGAGCGGCTCAACGACACCACCAAGGTCAGAACTCTTCTCTCCTTCAGAACTCTTCTCTCCTTCAGAACTCTTCTCTCCTTCAGAACTCTTCTCTCCTTCAGAACTCTTCTCTCCTTCAGAACTCTTCTCTCCTTCAGAACTCTTCTCTCCTTCAGAACTCTTCTCTCCTTCAGAACTCTTCTCTCCATCAGAACTCTTCTCTCCTTCAGAACTCTTCTCTCCTTCAGAACTCTTCTCTCCATCAGAACTCTTCTCTCCTTCAGAACTCTTCTCTCCATCAGAACTCTTCTCTCCTTCTGAACTCTTCTCTCCATCAGAACTCTTCTCTCCTTCAGAACTCTTCTCTCCATCAGAACTCTTCTCTCCTTCTGAACTCTTCTCTCCATCAGAACTCTTCTCTCCTTCAGAACTCTTCTCTCCTTCAGAACTCTTCTCTCCTTCAGAACTCTTCTCTCCATCAGAACTCTTCTCTCCATCAGAACTCTTCTCTCCTTCTGAACTCTTCTCTCCTTCAGAACTCTTCTCTCCTTCTGAACTCTTCTCTCCATCAGAACTCTTCTCTCCTTCAGAACTCTTCTCTCCATCTGAACTCTTCTCTCCTTCAGAACTCTTCTCTCCTTCAGAACTCTTCTCTCCTTCTGAACTCTTCTCTCCTTCAGAACTCTTCTCTCCATCAGAACTCTTCTCTCCATCAGAACTCTTCTCTCCTTCAGAACTCTTCTCTCCATCAGAACTCTTCTCTCCTTCAGAACTCTTCTCTCCTTCAGAACTCTTCTCTCCATCAGAACTCTTCTCTCCTTCAGAACTCTTCTCTCCTTCAGAACTCTTCTCTCCTTCAGAACTCTTCTCTCCTTCAGAACTCTTCTCTCCATCAGAACTCTTCTCTCCATCAGAACTCTTCTCTCCTTCAGAACTCTTCTCTCCTTCAGAACTCTTCTCTCCTTCTGAACTCTTCTCTCCTTCTGAACTCTTCTCTCCTTCTGAACTCTTCTCTCCTTCAGAACTCTTCTCTCCTTCAGAACTCTTCTCTCCTTCAGAACTCTTCTCTCCATCAGAACTCTTCTCTCCATCAGAACTCTTCTCTCCTTCTGAACTCTTCTCTCCTTCAGAACTCTTCTCTCCATCTGAACTCTTCTCTCCATCAGAACTCTTCTCTCCTTCAGAACTCTTCTCTCCATCAGAACTCTTCTCTCCTTCAGAACTCTTCTCTCCTTCTGAACTCTTCTCTCCTTCAGAACTCTTCTCTCCTTCAGAACTCTTCTCTCCTTCAGAACTCTTCTCTCCTTCAGAACTCTTCTCTCCATCAGAACTCTTCTCTCCTTCAGAACTCTTCTCTCCTTCTGAACTCTTCTCTCCTTCAGAACTCTTCTCTCCTTCAGAACTCTTCTCTCCTTCTGAACTCTTCTCTCCTTCAGAACTCTTCTCTCCATCTGAACTCTTCTCTCCTTCAGAACTCTTCTCTCCTTCTGAACTCTTCTCTCCTTCAGAACTCTTCTCTCCATCAGAACTCTTCTCTCCTTCAGAACTCTTCTCTCCTTCAGAACTCTTCTCTCCTTCAGAACTCTTCTCTCCATCAGAACTCTTCTCTCCATCAGAACTCTTCTCTCCTTCAGAACTCTTCTCTCCTTCAGAACTCTTCTCTCCATCAGAACTCTTCTCTCCATCTGAACTCTTCTCTCCATCTGAACTCTTCTCTCCTTCTGAACTCTTCTCTCCATCTGAACTCTTCTCTCCTTCAGAACTCTTCTCTCCTTCTGAACTCTTCTCTCCTTCAGAACTCTTCTCTCCATCAGAACTCTTCTCTCCTTCAGAACTCTTCTCTCCTTCAGAACTCTTCTCTCCATCAGAACTCTTCTCTCCTTCTGAACTCTTCTCTCCATCTGAACTCTTCTCTCCTTCAGAACTCTTCTCTCCTTCAGAACTCTTCTCTCCTTCAGAACTCTTCTCTCCATCTGAACTCTTCTCTCCTTCAGAACTCTTCTCTCCATCTGAACTCTTCTCTCCATCAGAACTCTTCTCTCCTTCTGAACTCTTCTCTCCATCTGAACTCTTCTCTCCTTCAGAACTCTTCTCTCCTTCAGAACTCTTCTCTCCATCTGAACTCTTCTCTCCTTCAGAACTCTTCTCTCCTTCAGAACTCTTCTCTCCATCTGAACTCTTCTCTCCTTCAGAACTCTTCTCTCCATCAGAACTCTTCTCTCCTTCAGAACTCTTCTCTCCTTCAGAACTCTTCTCTCCTTCAGAACTCTTCTCTCCATCTGAACTCTTCTCTCCTTCAGAACTCTTCTCTCCTTCAGAACTCTTCTCTCCTTCAGAACTCTTCTCTCCTTCAGAACTCTTCTCTCCTTCAGAACTCTTCTCTCCTTCTGAACTCTTCTCTCCATCTGAACTCTTCTCTCCTTCAGAACTCTTCTCTCCTTCAGAACTCTTCTCTCCATCTGAACTCTTCTCTCCTTCAGAACTCTTCTCTCCATCTGAACTCTTCTCTCCATCAGAACTCTTCTCTCCATCAGAACTCTTCTCTCCTTCAGAACTCTTCTCTCCATCTGAACTCTTCTCTCCTTCAGAACTCTTCTCTCCTTCTTTTCAGTCGGAGAACCTGGACGACGACGACTGCCACAGCAACAAAAGTTTGGACCTGAACTTTGGACGAAAACTCATTGACTTTAAGCTGAGTTCTGCCCCTAGTGGCTCCTCGCAGGACGAACAGCCTCACGCTAACGCCGCTAACAACGCCAACTACGCTAACGACGCTAACCCAGACTCGGACTCGCTCAAACACGTCTGCCGCGTCTGCCACAAGAGTTTCCGCTACAGCACGACTCTGGCTCGCCACGAGAGAGCCCACGCCACCGAAGAGCCGGCGAGTGCCACAGAGGAGCCGGCGAGTGCCACAGAGGAGCTGCAGACGGAAGACGAGGAGGAGCTGGAGGAGGAGAAGATGTCGGACGGCGAGTCGGAGGAGCCAGACTGCGAGAGCGAGCCGGAGAGCGCTGAGCCGGAGAGCGCCGAGTCGGAGTTCGACGAGCGCGAAGACGAGCCTGAAGACGAGCGGAGCGACGACGACGAGAGCAGCTCCGAGCACAAGAGCGGCGAAGGGCGGAGCCAGGGCGGAGCCAGCGGCCGAGTCGACAAACGCAAGAAGATCTGCAACGTGTGCGGCAAAAGGTTCTGGAGCCTGCAGGACCTGACGCGCCACATGAGGTCACACACAGGTACTTAGACCCGCTTTAGCCCTGGTTTAGGCCCTGGTTTAGACCTGGTTCTATTTCATCTCTACTGACCACCAGAGGGCGCTGCTGAAGCACTGAATGTTCCCTTCGAGTAGTAATACCAAACGAGTCACACCTGTGACCCTCTGACCCTGGATGGCGCCTGGAGGTCATATCGCTCGCTCTCTTTATCTTCTTGCGTGCCGTTCTTATTACGTTGCAAAGAACTTGACTTTGTCGCTTGAAGTCCTACGATCTTGTGGTTGGAGCTGCGGATTTCGCCCTCCGAGGACTGCGACGATTTACATCTCGCTGAGAGATTTACAGGTATTTTGAACACTGTTAACGGTGTTTCGTTGGTGAAGGCGGCGTTCGCGCCACATAACGTCTGATCACATCTGTGCTATCGCTAGCGGTGTTAGTAGTTTTGTGTTGCGTTGTTTCTGATTGGTGAAAGCCGCGCGCCCTCTCCCATTATTTCAGGTACGTTTTGCCGTCTTCGACAGGCTGTATTATTGCTAATGGTGTTAGCGGTTGTTTGGTGGTGTAAGTTTAAGCCTCTTCAAGCGTTAGCGGTACACAACGTTTAGTTTTGATTTTCTCTCTGGGGTTTAGGGCCCCTACCTTGGGGCCTAAATTGGTGACGCTCCCGTTCCCGGTGTTAGCTTCTGTACCGGCTTGATACTGCCTGTTATTTACCGGTGTTTCCACTCCCGTGTGGCTCTAATCTGTGACAGCAGCGTGTGCGCACCCGCTCCTGGTTCTGGCCTCTGTACACGCTGACTTTGGTGCCAGATCATGGCTCCCATTCTTGCGTGAACTGTGGGTCAGCACTTCACGTTGATGATGGTCATGACCTTTGTCCGGCGTGCCTTGGCCCTGACCACCTGAGAGAGGCGCTTTCGGATGACAAACGCATGAACTGCAGTTATGCCACAGGCGGTTAGAGTGTCGAGGTTGTCAGAGTTGACCTGGACGGATGACAATGACCTCCCGCCCTCGGGCCGAGCGCCCTCTCCCAGACGCTCAAAAGGCCTCTCTGAGCCCGCAGGCAGTGGCAGTCCAGATAAAAAGAAGAATTAAGCTCTCTGCTGAATTAGAAGCGATGAAGTCCATGTTGCAGGCTCATCGTGTGGATTCCCCTGCTTCTGATCCATGCTCCGGAGGAGGAAGTTCTCTCCGTGGCAGCATCTGCCTCTCATTTTAGAGAGGCAGATGGTTCTGGGGATGGTTCTTTTGAATCTGCTCAAAGTTTTAGTGGCTCAGTCGAGAGCTCCATGAAGGATGTGCTGCGTAAAGCCCTGGGGCTTTTTCAGGTGCAGATTCCGCTGCCTGAGCAGCTCTACCGGTGCTTTTTTCAGGCGAGGACGAGCTCCTCCTAAAAAGATGCATGCCTGCTGGAAAGATCCAAGCGCTTTTTCGAGGCTCTCATCAGACGGACGGGTTTTGGCCGCTCTGCATAATCGATCGGCAGCCGGTCTGGATCGCATGCCTGCAGTTGAACCCGCCATTGCGTGTCTCATTGTTTCCCCTGAGGAGGCCTTACACCAGGATGTTAGATGTCTTCAGTCCCAATGTTGGGTGACTGACGACTTGGTGACCAAGGCATATAATTCTGGTGCGCGGGCTGGTCGTTTAGGCAAGTCACTGGCTCACGTGATGCTGGCGCTCTCTTCCTCCCTTCCACGGGGTAATGCCGCTGATACTGCTGCAAATATGTTTTGTGACACAGCGCTACAGGCTTTTGCGCTTATGACGAGGGAACTTGGCAGAGTTGTGTCTTTCCTTGTTCAAGCCCGTCGGCAGATTTGGCTCGCTCAGTCTCCCCTCACTGAGGCGTGCCGTAGGACCCTCCGCAGTGTGCCCGTGCAGCCCGGAGAGTTGTTTGGCTCCGCTGCCGTGGAAGCGTTGGAACGGACTGCTCTCGCCCGACATACCAGGCAGCAACTTTCTGGCCTCAACAGAGCTGGGCCCTCCCCTCGGTCCGTGAGATGCCAGACGGCTGGCACCGCTTTTCGGCCACCTTCACGGAACCAGAGGGTCCCGACAGGGGATTTCGCGGCCACCCGGGACACCGGTCAAGACCTTCGGGTGCTGGCTGGTGGGGGGGGGTGGTTGCTACATTGACTCATGGGTATCGACTGCAATTCCGACGCCGGCCACATGTCGGGCCGGGTCAAGATGACTATGATCAGCGACCCGGCAAAAGCTCAAGCATTGACCCAGGAGCTATCCGTCCTCCTGGCCAAGGGGGCCATCGAGGCAGTAGCTCTTCTGTTGCAACCCGGAGGCTACTACTCCACGTATTTCCTCGTGCCCAAAAAAGACAGGTGGATTTCGTGGATCTCAGGGGACTCAACCATTTCCTGAAGGTGTTGGGGTTAGGGTTACTGAAGAACCTCTCCTGTGGTGAGCATGTGGAATGGTCCACATGATTACCACAGGAGAGGTTCTTCAGTCAGTCACAGACGGGGAGTGGTTCACGTCTGTAGATCTCGGAGATGCTTACTTCCATGTGCCCATTGCACTTCAACATCGGCAGTTTCTCAGGTTTGCCTATCTAGGCAGCCATTGGCAATTTCGGGTGCTCCCATTCGGACTCTCCCATTACCCGAGAGTGTTCACACTTCGAGCGCAAGTCATCCGGGATACAGCTCGCCTGCTGGCGCATGTGACCCAGTTGGGCTTCAGAGTAAATATGGGGAAGAGCAACCTGGTCCCATCCCAGAGGGCCACATTTCTGGAAATAGATTTAGACACCGTGTCGATGAAGGCTCGTCCATCACTTCGTCGCCTGGACAACATTTCAAAATATGGTCTCTTGTTTCGGGCCTGGCAGTCGGCACCCTTTCATCGCGTTTCTTCAACTTGTGAGAAAGCTGACCTCCGTCACACGCATTGTGCCCCTCGGCCTCCTGTCATTGCGTCCTCTGCACTGGCCCCATGGAGGGACAGGCAGTACTTGGCGAGAGGGGTCCCCATGGGCTTGGTGGTGTGTCGCAGGGAGGTGGTTACCACTGACTCCTGCACCACAGGATGGGGTGTGGCAGCACAGATGGTTCAAGGGATGTGGTCTCAGAGGGATCGCTTGGATCACATCAATGTTTTAGAACTGCGTTCTGTTCATCTGGCCACATCAGAGAGGGAAACATATGTGTCTGACCGTGGCCAATCCAGTTACATGTCTACCCGGAGACATTTTGAGTTATTCACAGATTCTGAAAGTGTGAATTCAAAGCTTTCCAATGATGTCTCACTCATGTAGATCTGATCATATTTGAGTAAGTTGTGGTCATTTGAATGTTTACAACTCTCAAACCCATTCACTGAGAAAACGGCTTCCAAAGTTTCTCACCGGAGTGAGCCCAGAGTCACAGGGGGCGGGGCTCATTTGCATCTCATTGAGATAAGCCCTCCCCCTGTCACACTGACACCACCTTCCCCTACAGCTGTCACTCAAGACTCAAGAGGAGTGTTGTTATTGATGGTAACTGGACTTGAATCAGAATTAGAAGTTACTATATTAAAATGGAAATACTTGGATTACAAAAGGCCCTGAATAGAATCAAAGAATCAGAATGAGAATAGGGTTCATTGCCATTTGTCGATAAACATAATTCACAGGTGATTCATGATTCAACACAAACAACAAAAGATAAGATAAGAGCCTTTAATGTTACAACGCAGTAGATACAGGGGGAAAGGACAGTAACTTATAGGAAGTTTAAAAAACACTCTTAATAGAAGAACTCTTATAAACAGATGCCAGGGCCAGGTATAGGAACTGCAACGGGTCCATGGCTTTGAATATATGAGATATGAGATAATAGATATGATATGTACACCACCAGAGTCCAATTACATCAGAGATCACATCCTCATCCTCTTCTTCCTCTGTGCACTCTTCTGTGCTGTGACTCTCGGCTCTTGGCATCAAAGCTGTAAACAAATAACAGGACATTTAAGAAATGGCTAACTATTTCACATAAAACACTCATTAACTATTTTTTTTTTTTAACACAATGTGAGAGTTTCAATATAAATACCTGAAGTGCTGATAACTCTTGATCTTTGGAAGCCGTCTGAAGAAGGGACTCAGATGCTTCTGCCAGTCCAAGTTCTTGACAAACACTTTGCCATCCGCCGTTCCAACAAGCTGTGGGATATTGAGGTGAGACTCAGGAGAGCTGTTTTCCACTACCTGATGACAAGAGCGACACTGTAAAAAAATGAGAACAGAAGAAACATATCTTAAGCAGAGAGCAGCACTGAAGTTTTGCCAGGCTAATGTTTACACATTACAGTAGTCAAATAATATAAACTAACCTCAGCAATGTCTTCCAAAGTGTCAACCCTGGTCTTCATGTATGCTCGCTTGATAATCTGATGATCTGTGCGTGGCCTGCAGCTTCTGATGTGTGGGAGAAGCTGTTTCCACAGTGATCTGAAGCTTGATGTACAAACTGCAGGCTCACCTGAAAAACAGATGTTGCTTATGGTTAATTATACTCTAATCATTAAAACATGAAAATCACCAAAATAATGTTTTACACTTACCACGCTCCTTAGCAGACTTCACGTAGAGACAGGTCATGTCAGTCAGGGTGTCTTTGCCAATTCTGAAAAGGGGGATAAAAGGATTAGGGTTAACAGTAATATGGGAATAACACGCTTCACAGATAACAGTTCACATTGTGACGTTAACGGTGTATTTAAGATGCAAAACGCAGAGATATTGGGACATCTGCCCTCGGCTAGCGGGGCTAGCTAGCTCACTTGAGATAACACTGCTCGTAAAAGCAAAACACTTGCAGAACAGCACACCAAAACATAAACATACACTCGAGTTTAAAACCGGCGCACATTAAAGTGATTAAAAGCGGGTGTTTTAGTCGCAAAGCTTACCTGGTTCAGCCGTCCTGTTGTCTCTCCCAACACCGTGGACAGAGAGACACACAGGAAGCTGATAATGGCCAGGCAAGCGCGTGATTGGTTCGAGTGACGCAGTGCGTGCGTGACGTGCGACGTACGTAAGCCACGTGACCAGAAGTGGTATCGGGAGTTGTAGTTTTTTTCTCTTCCCACGCCGAAAAATAACCCGATAACATAGCAAAGTTTAGCTTAGCTTAGCTCCGAATAGCTGCGTTTAGCTCCGGGCTGTGGGGCTAACAGCCGGTTTAGCACCATAAAACAGACACAAAGCACGACCCACACAACCCACGGGCCAACCCACGCCGAAAAATAACCCGATAACATGGTGATAACAGCAAGTAGTCACATTAAGCCCGTATTGCAGAGTGCACTGAAGCAACATGTTAGCTTAGCATTAGCTCCACCGGAGCAGACAAGTAAGATTCTAAAGTGATCACGAGACCGCCTTAAAACACAGCGTTAAAGCAATAATTTAGTAGTAAAGTAAAAGTGGACCTGAGTAAACAGTTCCGTTGCAATGTAGTCCAGGAAATGTAAGCTCTGAAGACTGTGCTCTGCAGACGGTCTGGAGTAATGAGAGAGCACGGAGCACGCAGCTGTAGCCATGCGGATCACAGCTGATTGGTGGAAAATGTAAACAACACGTTGGCTAGAAAAAGGTGACGCCCCCCAGGAGAGCAGGAAAAAGACCCCAAAACTCCACATTTTTAACAGCTTAATGTATACGTTTAAGACAACCAATAGTGTTATCTGAAGCACACAGGGGCTTATTCATAACTTCAACTAGCACATTCTGCAAAAAAACGAAAATCACAAATTTGGGGAAAAAAAAGTAAAATGCTGTTTTTCTCAGTTTCACCGAGGCCGACATGGTCCGACAATTGCCGTGGCGAGTCACATATTCTGGTTCGGTTGGGCAACACCATCAGGGAGGTGTCGGCTCGGCTCCTTGAGGTGTCTCGCAATTTGTTGGGATGGGCTGGGCCTCGTCTGTCCACACTGAGAGCTGTGTATCTGCCGGGAGAAAGCAATTCTGTGGCAGACTTTCTTTCACGGCAGCAACCCCTTCCGGGAGAGTGGTCCCGCCACACGATTTGGGGCCTTTTTGGCCAGGCGAAAGTGGATTTGTTCGCCTCAGAAGAGTCGACCCACTGCCCGCTATGGTTCTCCCTCGCAAGGGCGCCGTGCTCTTTAGGCCAGGATGGGCGGGCACACTCTGTACGTGTTTCCTGCGAGGCGCATCTTGGACTGGGCCAGGCACTTTCACCAGATTCTACAATGTCTAAGTGGCCGCTCCACATCCTCTTGGTTCTCCTGGAATCCCCGGGTCCTTCTCAGTGAAGCATGTGCTTGAGATTCTTCGTATTGGTATTATGTCATTCAGTGCTTCAGCCCCGCCCTCTGGCTCAGTGGGGATGAAATAGAACAAAAGTTACATATGTAACTACAGTTCTATGAAACCCGGATGACCGCCAGAGGCTCTTGTCACTCCGAATCCTTGCGGTTTCGCGAGAAGATTCTGAGAACGGAGCGATGGACGACGGGGGAATATATGACCTCTGGGGCGCCTCACAGGGTCACAGGAGTGACTCATTTGGTATAACTACTCGAACTGCACATGTGCGAAGGGAACATTCAGTGCTTCAGCTCCGCCCTCTGGCGGTCAGTAGGGATTTATAGAACCGTAGTTGCATATGTAACTTTGTTTTCATGGTTCCTGTGTTCCTCAGGAGAACGTCCGTACCAGTGTTCCACCTGCGAGAGAACCTTCACCCTGAAGCACAGTTTGGTGCGACACCAGAGGATCCACCTGAAGCCGAGGACTGCAGAGGAGCTGAACGAGGAACCACGGACCGGCGACAAGAACAACGAAGAACCCTGCACCAGCGAGGAACCCTGCACCAGCGAGGAACCCTGCACCAGCGAGGAACCCTGCACCAGCGAGGAACCCTGCACCAGCGAGGAACCCTGCACCAGCGAGGAACAGAGATCTGCTGAGGAGACGAGTGACGAAGGAGATGCCAAGGAACCAGAGGAGCCGTCTGCGGAGCCAGAGGAGCCGTCTGCGGAGCCAGAGGAGCCGTCTGCGGAGCCAGAGGAGCCGTCTGCGGAGCCAGAGGAGCCGTCTGCGGAGCCAGAGGAGCCGTCTGCAGAGTCTGCGGAGCCAGAGGAGCCGTCTGCGGAGCCAGAGGAGCCGTCTGCAGAGTCTGCGGAGCCAGAGGAGCCGTCTGCAGAGTCTGCGGAGCCAGAGGAGCCGTCTGCAGAGTCTGCGGAGCCAGAGGAGCCGTCTGCGGAGCCAGCGGAGCCAGAGGAGCCGTCTGCAGAGTCTGCGGAGCCAGAGGAGCCGTCTGCGGAGCCAGAGGAGCCGTCTGCAGAGTCTGCGGAGCCAGAGGAGCCGTCTGCAGAGTCTGCGGAGCCAGAGGAGCCGTCTGCAGAGTCTGCGGAGCCAGAGGAGCCGTCTGCGGAGCCAGCGGAGCCAGAGGAGCCGTCTGCAGAGTCTGCGGAGCCAGAGGAGCCGTCTGCGGAGCCAGAGGAGCCGTCTGCAGAGTCTGCGGAGCCAGAGGAGCCGTCTGCAGAGCCGTTTCCCCCGGAGCCGTCGGGGGCCCCACAGTGACGCTCACTACTCCTTTTAGAATCTAAACGGACCTAAAGAAACCAAAGTTTGACAGAATATGAGTTTGTTCAATTATTAGTTTAGTCATTTTAGTATTTTGAATTTACCAAACCATCTTTTTGATTTGAAGTATGAAATGTAACTTTGTTTATGCAAAAGATCTAAGGGTTTAGATTGAAATGAACTGTTGGAGCTGCAACGACGTCACAGTCTGAAGACAAAGACATGACTCGACATAAATGTGACGCTTTATCATAAAGAATAAAGTCACAGATTTACACTTCATTTGGTTCAAAAGTCTTAAAAAGTAGAAATAAAGTGAAATAAAAGAGTTGCAGCTCAAAGTCGTGAAACACCAAAAACACTTTGCACTTTGGATCTGAATCTGAAGCACTAAAGTCTAATGTTAGCGTTAGCGGCTAACGGCGTGATCATAGCCTCTGAAGAGCGCCCCCTGTTGTTTTAAAGGGAGTAGTGACGGAGCGTGCCAAACGGCGGGAAATCCTCACCTTTGACCTTTGGACTGTTCTTGAAGTGCCTTAAACTACTACAGCCGCGATCGGAGGACAAACTCCTTTTATAGCTTTTTATCAAACGTTCTTTTTGTGTCGGGAAAATCTGAATATTCAGCAATAAATGATTGAAATGACTCGAGATTATTTTGTGAGAATTATTCCACTTTTATTTCATCAAACGTGGAATAATTCTGTTTTTGTCTCCAGCTCCTCCATAACTGGAAACCACAGCGGAAAAAACGAGACTTTTGGAATATTTTAGCCGTGAAAACGCTGCTTTTTGTTGCTGTTTTTGGAAACAAAACTCTGAAGAACTCTGAAGAGGCGGAGTTTCCTTTGGTTTTGTGGGTTTTTCTCCCTTTTTGGATCATTCTGAGCTGGTTTTGTACAGGTTTGAGGCTCGTAGAATCTTTATTATTTTATTATTTTTGATTTTGTGTGATATTTTTTGGTGGTGGAAAATTATTTAGTTTAATCAATTTTAAACAGAACAAAAGTGTTGAACTCAAACCTAACAATAACATTTAGTATTTACCTCAGATTTTATGCTTTAAAATCCTTCGTCTTCCTTCTCGCGGCTAAGCTAACGCGCGCTAGCCGTTTGCCAAGGAGCTAACAGCGCTAACACAGCTAACTTTTGTATTAAACATATTTTTCTACACTTCTTAAATCATGAGGCCTTAAGACAAAAGGCTCCGATCGTCTGCGTCACAAACGCTACGTTTGGTTTGTTAAATCGTCAAAATGACTTAGAACGAGTATTAAAATCCACCTGTGAGCTAAACTAGCTAAAGACCCGGTTTAGGCCCGGTTTAGGCCCGGTTTAGTCTTTGTACCAAAGTGCAGTATTTATGAAAGGATATTGCCACATTTTAACCTAAAGTTTCATCCGTTTATATTTTGAGCTTCCAAAAGCTTTTCAAAGTTGACGATTTAACAAACTTTAAATATAAAGTTATATCAATGTTAAAGCACAAAATCCACAAATATCACTTTTCTACATTTGAATTATCTTCAGATTTGCGTTAACGACAATCACGTTCATGAAGATGTTTTGTGACTTCACGAGGGCTAAACCTTTAAGCTCCGCCTCTGAAGCTGCAGTTTAAACCTTTTAAAGAAATAAAATGTAAAAGAGTTGAAGTGTGAACGGGCTCAAACTACACTCACATTAGCACACTCACGTTAGCACATTAGCACACTTACATTAGCACACTCACGTTAGCACATTAGCACACATGCATTAGCACATTAGCACACTTACATTAGCACACTCACATTAGCACATTAGCACACTTACATTAGCACATTAGCACACTTACATTAGCACACTCACATTAGCACACTCACTTTAGCACATTAGCACACTTACATTAGCACACTCACGTTAGCACATTAGCACACTCACTTTAGCACATTAGCACACTTACATTAGCACACTCACGTTAGCACATTAGCACACTTACATTAGCACACTCACATTAGCACATTAGCACACTCACGTTAGCACTTTAGCACACTCACGTTAGCACATTAGCTTACTCACATTAGCACATAGCACACTTACATTAGCACACTCACATTAGCACACTTACATTAGCACATTAGCACACTTACATTAGCACACTCACATTAGCACACTCACATTAGCACACTCACATTAGCACACTTACATTAGCACACTCACATTAACACGTTAGCACACTCACATTAGCACACTCACTTTAGCACATTAGCACACTTACATTAGCACACTCACGTTAGCACTTTAGCACACTCACGTTAGCACATTAGCACACTCACATTAGCACATAGCACACTTACATTAGCACATAGCACACTTACATTAGCACATTAGCACACTTACATTAGCACACTCACATTAACACGTTAGTACACATACATTAGCACATTAGCACACTCACATTAGCACATTAGCACACTTACATTAGCACACTTCCATTAGAACATTAACACACTCACGTTGGCACATTAGCAAACTCACATTAGCACATAGCACACTTACATTAGCACGCTCACATTAGCACACTCACATTAGCACATAGCACACTTACATTAGCACGCTCACATTAGCACACTCACATTAGCACATAGCACACTTACATTAGCACGCTCACATTAGCACACTTACATTAGCACATTAGCACATTTACATTAGCACACTCACATTAGCACATTAGCACACTTACATTAGCACACTCACATTAGCACACTTACATTAGCACACTCACATTAGCACACTCACATTAGCACATTAGCAGACTTACATTAGCACACTCACATTAGCACACTTACATTAGCACACTCACATTAGCACACTCACATTAGCACATTAGCAGACTTACATTAGCACATTAGCACACTTACATTAGCACACTCACATTAGCACACTTACATTAGCACACTTACATTAGCACATTAGCAGACTTACATTAGCACACTCACATTAGCACACTTACATTAGCACACTCACATTAGCAGACTTACATTAGCACACTCACATTAGCACACTTACGTTAGCTCATTTACATTAGCACATTTACACCATGGGCCCTCCCTCTTCATCATGGGCCCTCCCTCTTCATCATGGGCCCTCCCTCTTCATCATGGGCCCCTCCCTCTTCACCACGGGCCCTCCCTCTTCATCCTGGGCCCCTCCCTCTTCACCACGGGCCCTCCCTCTTCATCCTGGGCCCCTCCCTCTTCATCATGGGCCCCTCCCTCTTCATCATGGGCCCTCCCTCTTCACCACGGGCCCCTCCCTCTTCATCATGGCCCCTCCCTCTTCATCATGGGCCCCTCCCTCTTCATCATGGGCCCTCCCTCTTCACCACGGGCCCCTCCCTCTTCATCATGGCCCCTCCCTCTTCACCACGGGCCCTCCCTCTTCACCACGGGCCCTCCCTCTTCACCACGGGCCCCTCGGGGCCGGTCTAGTTCAGTTCTTCTCTTCCCGAGTCTCTTTAAAGAGCGAGTTCTAGAGTGATCATTTCTGCAGCAGCTTCAGATGTAAATATGTGTCCAGAGGAAACCTCCGTGTTTCTAAAGTGTTTTTGTCTCAGAGCTAAAAGCTAACACACGTTAGCTTAAATATAAGACACACAAAGTTGATCAAAGTTTAAAGAATGTTTTTGTAAATGTTTTTTCAATTTATGCTGTTATCAGAGGCAACTGTTGTTGTGATTTTGGGCCTTACAAAAATAAATTGATTTGATTTGATCTGAACATGATTGTATGTTAGCATTAGCTTTAGCATTAGCACAGATGTCTCTGAACATGTGACTGGGATTATCACTCTAGAACTCCGTCTTCATTTATTTTAAGGAGACTCGGTTCATTCCACTGAACAGGAAGTGGAGCTCCGTGTTTTTAAGGTGAAAAGGGCCCATATTCCAAACGTGCTGTTCATTGTTGAGCTTCGTGACTTTTGACTTCAGCACAAAATATTTTAAGTTTAATTTGAAAAACACTGTAAAACTTTGATGGAATATTTGAACTTCAATCTTCAAGTTACAAAGTACTTTTGTATAGTTTGTCTTTCCCTCTCCTCGTTAGCGCGTTAGCTTAGCGTTGTAATAGTGTGTCTTTCCCTCTCCTCGTTAGCGCGTTAGCTTAGCGTTGTAATAGTTTGTCTTTCCCTCTCCTCGTTAGCGCGTTAGCTTAGCGTTCCTGGATCAACTGTTTTTACATATTTATTTGTCTTTGGTTTGTGTGAAATTGTTTAAAAAAAGCCATGTTTTATTCCGTTTTGGTCATTTTTCTGAAGCTTTAATTGCGCGTGTGGTTTGTGTCTAAACTGTGAAGCGTGTGCAGTTCAAGAGTGTCGGCTTTTGCATGTTCTTCTCGTTTCTTCCATCTCTTTCTTGACTTTCTCGTATACTATCGATTTATGATTTCAAATATATATAACGGCTCTCAGGGGAATTCAGAATCATCATTCATAAGGTGCTTTTGGGTTAAAGGTCACGACACGAGCACTTGACTGTGAAAGACTTAAGGGGTCAGAGGTCAGAGCATTAACGTCTCAAACTGATTATTCTCATCATTTTGCTTTATTTTTCCTGATTTTATTTCCAGAATTGTCCTGTTTCTGTATCGATGAGGCAATAAAATCAT